>JAODLD010000008.1:7163990-7175040 GCA_026781065.1 Mormyrops boulengeri | reverse complement strand
CCCCCCCCCGTCCTTGTAGCTAATTCATGAATGCACTGTACAAAAATTTGATGATTTTTCCTATAAAAAGCAAGCTAAGGGTCAAACAGGTGCCGTTTCTTGGAGAAAAGATTAGAGGAACTCCATATAACTTTTATATTCCTCCAGAGTCATTTGGGAATTAATGAATGTAATGATTTGTCTCCTCCCCTTTTTTCCACTCCCAGAAATCCTGGATAGAAAGAACTTTCACCAAGCGGGAATGTGTGTACATACTTCCAGTGTCAAAAGACCCACACAGGTACGTGCAAAGACAACTGGATGGGGTTGTAACATCACTCTTTTAGTTTTGGGGTCATAGCAATGGGTCAGCCACCATACAGTGCCCCTAGAGCTGCAGGTTAAGGGCCTTGCTCATATCACGGACATATGACTGTTCTGCATAGGCCTGGGCTTGAACCGGCAACCTTCCGGTCATGGGTGCAGAGGCTTAGCCCACTGAGCCATTCACTGCCCAATTAAACACAAGCCTGATTCTCCCAGCAAAAGAAACTTCTGAAAACAGATGTCATTTTTCTTGTTTTACTTTATAATGGTTTGCACTTGATCCTTTTCAGTGACAGTCAGTTTTATAAATATGGGCAGATTTACCGGGCTCGATACACACATTCAGGGGCTTACAGTGGCAATATGTTTTATTTGTGGACATTTGCTGGACCTGGCTGCTCAGGTTTAGCATAATGAGCTTCTAAGTGAAGCTGAAGGTGGTGTGGAGATCCACACAGACGTCAGAGGGGATCAGGGAGCCCAATTCAAATTTGTCTTCCCACGCCTGGCCAAGCCGCAACACAAGCTGGTGGATTTTCAGTACGCCCCAGCAAGAAAACTCCCCCTACCTCAGAGTGTGTGCATCTGAAAAAGTAAGGGGATGTGGACTGTCCCTCTCAGCCGTCTCCACCACGTCCCAGTCCTGCTAGTGTATTGCCGTATGGAGCATGGTTTCTGGAAACGAGGGTTATATGTGCGAGGCCAACAG
Organism: Mormyrops boulengeri; assembly: GCA_026781065.1. Classification (NCBI taxonomy): domain Eukaryota; kingdom Metazoa; phylum Chordata; class Actinopteri; order Osteoglossiformes; family Mormyridae; genus Mormyrops; species Mormyrops boulengeri. The sequence goes on along the minus strand of JAODLD010000008.1, from coordinate 7,174,025 downwards.
AGGGGGCCTTACTTTTTAAGGAATATTCTTTTCTTTCCCTCAGTTTTGGACAAATATTTTTAGACGTACGTGCTTAAAAACATCCTGGGCAAAGCAACTAGGGTATTATGCTTACACTGCTCAGGATAAAAAAAACACAAATGAGGTGTTCTCATTCAGGTATAAAGGTTTTGCAGTTCATACCTTCTAAGGATTTGTGTAACGACACAGTGGGAGTTATTAACCCTGGTAGATTGGATTACTTAGTGCTGTCAATCAGTGTTTGCTACCAATGGGAGGGAGGTTAAATCTGCCTGTGTCACGCCGCCCACTATAATTCCATCCACTGTTTTACCCAGTGCTCCCAAAGCAGGTTTGACATTAATGGGAACTTTCCAGTGTAAAATTAAGCTTTCACTCTGTTACTACTTGAAAGCCATTGTTTTTGGTTATGCTTTGATTAGAAAACAATGTTTTGTTTTTGTCATCTGCAGAAAGTTATCTTTTATTCTGCTTGGATTTTTTATCTTTTGATTATTTTCAAGAGAAAGAGTTAATTAGTGCAGAGAGAAAAAGGTGTACAGAGCTGTACTTCTTGAATCTGTTATGTCTCCAGTAAATTGCCATTAGGGTTCCTCAGAAAATATGGTTAAATGTTAAAACCATTCATTGGCATAAACACAGAGTGCTAGGCTCTGTCTACTCTGCTGTTTTGCATAATAAAAGGTTTCGGTTACAAATGAAGCCGTCCTGAGGCTTGTTTACTGTACCCTCACAGACAGCTGACAGCGGTAAACGGAAAGCTGTTATTTTAAGCTGTTATTAAATTTCTGCGCTGTTATTTCTCCCAACCTGGGCAACCTTGTGCGTGAAGCAGTTTTCTGATTTTTCACTGGCCTTCATAGTCTATGCCATGGTGGATTTATGAGGAGCAGTTTATTTTACTATATTATGTTTGTTAAGTTGGTTTAGCCAGCTTGCAAGACTCATCAGAAAACAAAAAGCTTCTTGGTGAGGCCTAAATCGATGTATATTGAGGGGAAAATTGAGTTACTTTCAGTCAGTAATCCTGTAGAATGTTTAAACTCATATATTATAACTGATATTCAACTTAAGCAGAGTTTCATCACCAGTTGTTACATTGTAACTTGAGATGCTGTTGAATTATTTCAATGGACAATCTCTGAGACACTTTAGTTTATGGATATTTGTAATCGTAGGAAATCATTATAGTTGTATGGCAATACATGACATTTTATGTTTTTTTTTTTAACATTTATTTTTAGATGCCTTCCAGGATGTCAGATCTGCCAGCAGTTAGTGCGGTGAGTTTTGACCGGTCGTGTTTCTCAGAGGTTCTGCTTTCGTCGTCCTGTGTCCAGATTAATATGCTGGTTGTTATTACATTAAGAACTTATGGTTGAGATCTGTTAGATGGTCACCACCTTCTATCAAACATCTTAATGTGGATCAGGATGTGATGAGCTCTTGATCATCTACTGCTTCTAATGATTGATGCTGTCGGCACAGACCTCGAAGGGTCGGTCCTGAATGACCCGGGCCGTCTTCTCTGGCAGGTGCTGCTGCGGGCGGCTGGTCCGGCAGCACGCCGGCTTCACCGCCAGCCTGGCCACCAAGTACTCGGACGTGAAGGTGGGAGAGAGCCCCATGCCCGAGCTGGAGCGGTGGTCGGTGGAGAAACACACGGAGGAATCCTCTACTGATGCCTATGGCGTCATCAACTTCCAGGGGGGGGCCCACTCATACAGAGCCAAGGTCTGCACCCGAAAAGGCCCCCCTCACGTCTCTTCCGTCCTGCTTGGCTTCTGAGACGTTATGCCAGTGTTACAGTCATGGCGTGGATGCCGGCTGGAAATATTCAGCGTGTGGGAGGACTGAGTAAGAGTATCAGAACACAAGAGCTGTTTGTGAAGCAATCGGTCACATCTGTTTAGACAAAATACAGCACTCCACTGCCCTTATCACATAATTAAACTGAGATGTGTGAAATTACTGATTTTAGTGCGTCAGATCACAGTTAAAAATAATTCCAACAGCTTTCTGTATTCTCACATTAGTTGATATTTATCAGTCGGTAGTGGTCATATTGGTATTTGAACCTGATGACTTTGGCTTGCAAAGGGAAAGTGTTAGGGTTAGGGTTAGGGTTAGGAAGTGGTGGCGGGGTGTCAGGAAGGACGAGTTGGTAAACCGATTTGAGGGATCGCCCAGGTCTGACCTCAGCCAACCACTGCATGCCGTCCGTTTATGTAGAGATACCGACGCTCATGAAGACCAGATGAATGACTGGGGCACGTGCCCGGCCCTTGATGGGTGTGTACTGTTGTGACACTGGCATGATTTGTTTTTGGGTAACACATCGCAGTTCAATAGCCTCTTGATTAAACGGGTGTAAACATGCATCGCATCCCAGTGAGGATGCTTTCTCGCGGACTGTAATGAGGAGGAGCATGAGAGAGCCGATGTCTTCAGAACAAGGTGGTCTGACAGACCTGTCTGGTCGTCTTTGCCCCCCTTTCCTCTCCCGCCTTCCCTGCCCCTGGGAACAGTACCTGCGGCTGTCCTACGACTCCAAGCCTGAGATGATCCTACGTCTTATGCTGAAAGAGTGGCAGATGGAGCTGCCGAAAATCGTCATCTCCGTCCACGGTGGCCTGCAGAACTTCGAGCTGCACCCGCGCATCAAGCAGGTGGTGGGGAAGGGGCTGATCAAAGCAGCTGTCACCACTGGTGCCTGGATCCTGACCGGGGGTGTAAACACAGGTGAGAACCTGAGCCTTAATCGCCCCGCCCCAGAGGGCAGGAGGGCATAATGACAGGAGGGTTTATGTCCCACACATTATTTATGCTGAAGGGTGTTTATGTCTAATTCCCGCTGTTATTAAGAGGCACGCAGGTGTCATTTAGATTTGTCAGAACGGTCTGTTGCATTATCGTTGTTTTTATGCTATACGAAGCATTGCTTGACCCTTGTATAAATATTAACATTATAAAAATGTATATCCATTTAAAATTATTTTCCTATTGAAATAACATGCAAGTAATAATATTGTATAATGTTTTGTAATGGCTGTCGGGTGAAATATGCCTTTTCTGTTTGTTTACATGTATAGCAAAGCACCTACCTCTGAAAAACATACTGACACCAGCGTCGTTTTATTTTGTATTTTTTTGCATATATACCTCTGCAAGGGTCCAAATCTGTTATCTCCTTTTATCCACAAAAAGCTAAATTTGGCAAACATGGCAAAAACTACCATTAGATAACGTCACATTCACAGTTCGGAGTTTGAGGGCATAGATTGGCGGGGGGGGGGGGGGGGAATAAGGGTAAAGATGAGTAAAATTGTTATGTTTTTGCTTTTATTTCAGTGAAATTCTACGTAATTATGACAAAAGAAAAAAAGCATGTTTTTATTTGAACACAGTGTACAAACACAGCACTTAAAAAGTGCATGTAAAAATGCAGACATTTTACCATGCTTTGGTCACTAGCAGCCTGGTCCTTTTTTGGTAAATAAAATTTTTAAGCTAGCTTACCATAAATTTGGTAATAAATAAAAAAAAGTGCATGGCTTACCCTGGGAACAGCATCCGCACTGAGTTGTATGACCCCAGGAGAGCCATGATGTCACCGGTTGCTAGTGAACCTAGCTCAGTATACAAGGGATAATTATGTAAACCAGGTTGTATTGCTGGTGTCTATGTTTGTGTGACTATCCATGGCACTCAATAGAAAGTGACATGCAGTGAATTGATACAATGACTCATTCAGCACTTGTTTCTAGCTGAACTGAACAATGAACCACATTTAGCTTGACTTGGCGGTTTACTCAGGGCTGATTTGTGTGTTTAAAAGTTAGTGGCCTGTTTTGAATTTTTTTAATAAATTTTTTTTGTGTTTTCTTCAGGTGTAGCGAAACACGTCGGAGACGCCCTCAAAGAGCACTCATCCAGGTCTGCACGAAAAATTTGCACTATTGGGATAGCTCCATGGGGAGTTATTGAAAACCGGAACGACCTCATCGGGAAAGATGTGAGAAGACGCCGGTCCCCCCCCCACCCACATTTTCCTGAATCGGTTTAGTTGTCCTGGTAGAGTCCTGTGATCATGTGGCTCACCCACAGTTTCCTGGTCCATTGGGCTCCAGTTGGAGTTGCATCCCGCTTTAAATGCCACCACTATTTTTCGCTCATTTGGAAGCACACTCGATACAGGCATGTATGTTTACAGGTCAGTGAGTATGCACCGGCTCAGAGGGAAGTGGGGGAGCGTAAGCACTTATTAAGCTACACGCATGCATAGCAGTTTGTAACTACGTTGAGATCAGCTCTGAGAAGCGTTTCTGTTTTGGTCAAGTTTATCTGAGACATCATTCCTTGCCTCTCCTTCGAAGGTGGAGGTGTGGTGTGATTCGGTATTAGGCGTGGGGGCACTGGGGCAGGAGTGGTCATGTGAAGCAGAACAAGCAGTGGGGGGGGCGTTTCTGTGAGGCCCAAGGGGAGTAAATGTCCAAATGGTCTTTTGTGATTTCTGTTTTCCATTGTGTGTAATTACTATGGTTAGCATGGTTCATACCCCATGTAAGCTCCACTTATACCCGCCCCGGGGCCTCTGTCCGGCACGCAGGTGGTCGCCGCGTACCAAACGCTGCTGAACCCCCTGAGCAAGCTGAACGTCCTCAACAACCTGCACTCGCATTTCATCCTGGTGGACGACGGCACAGTGGGCAAATACGGTGCCGAGGTCAAGATGAGGCGGGAGCTGGAAAAGCACATCAACCTGCAGAAGATACACGCCAGTAAGGCCCTGCCGCTATTGGGCCCATCTCCTTTTGGGCCCTGCCACCATTGGGCCCATCCGCTTTTGGGCCCTGCCGCTATTGGGGCCTGCCTTCCGGACATAATGAAATAATGCTTTATTCGCCATTTACTGGAACAGCGACATCACAGTGCTTCTTTTCACATATCCCATCATGCTCTCCTTTGAGACACGCGCGCAAACACACACACACACACACACACACACATACATGCCCTGAACACCCTCACACAGTTATACAGTAATATTTGAGGAACACCAATTTGCCGAAATTCATGAACTCTGAAAGTCTGTGTGACTGTGTGACACGAGGGACACATCCACGCACAGTGTGCGGGATCTGCCACCCCTGCAGGTATGAGGCAATAGTGCTACCAGCTGAGGTATATATATGAATAATTTTTTTTATTATTATGATGTCCTATCTTGTTTTTATGAACCAGCAGGCTCTTGTTGCCCCTGAGTTTGGTTATTTTCCAGCTTGCGTAACGCATCCGCGTAAATTACCCACTGTGGTGAGCTAGGTGTGCTGAAGTCGTGATTTATAATGATGGCTTTAAACACAGTACGGTCACACTGAGCTGACCTAGTTTTCCCACAATGGATGGTTACAGAGGCCAGACAAAGGTCCGCTGTGGCGATTTCCTCATTACACATCGTCTCCGGGAGGCCTGGAGTACCTTCCTTCTGCCTTTCTGTGTGTTCTAACGGCGCCGTGCTGTCCTGCCTGTGTCTCCCATCAGGGATCGGTCAGGGCGTGCCGGTGGTGGCCCTGATCTTCGAGGGCGGACCCAACGTCATCCTGACGGTGCTGGAGTACCTGCAGGAGAGCCCGCCCGTGCCCGTGGTGGTGTGCGAGGGCACGGGCCGCGCCGCAGACATCCTGGCCTACGTCCACAAGCAGACGGAGGAAGGCGGGTGAGGCTGGCCGAGCCAGACATAAGCAGACACCTTCATGCTAGTGCAGTCGGTTCTGTGCCTGTTGCATCTGGTTTTACCCAATGACGGTCTGCCAGAGTGGGATTATGGTGTTCTGGGGGTTAATCCCTGGGCAGCGCAGGTCTCTGTGCTCGGCCTACCCCAAATGGTAGACATGCACCTTGCCTCAAGCTTGGCTTCTGAAGCTGGGAACAAGCTTGGGCCTGAGTGGAACATGACTTGGTTTTGAACCCAGAACCTTGCTGTAGTACATTTTGGAATTGGGGATCCCTGTGACTGTAGCAGAGCCACCGTACCATGCACAGGGTCTCTGCTCTAAATAAATCCATATGCCATATGTCATATCACATATAGTAGCATTTTTTATATCTAGTGAAAAATCAGTCTTGTGATTGATATCAAGTAGACTCCATAAAGATGCACTAGGGAAGATATCAGTAATGAATTTTGACAGAAAAGTGATATCTTACCTTTTCTCTTTTGACCAATCAGGCTCCTGCCTGAAGGGGTTGAAACAGAAATCATTGCAACTATAAAGAAGACCTTCAACTTTGGGCAATGTGATGCGGTCCACCTCTTCCAAAAGCTAATGGAATGCATGAAGAGCAAGGAGCTGGTGAGATGTGTGCCTTGTGTAACTGTGAAGGATAAACAAGTAGTAGATGGCTGGATGGATGTTTGTCCTTGATGGATGGTCATCTTGAGCTTTGGAACAAATGTATGGGACTTAATTACAAGCTTGGTCTTGGCCAAAATTTATATTGTTAAATAATTTATTAAATGAATTAAAAGTAAGAATGTGTTCACTCTGCATGGAGTTTTTTTTAACTGTTCCCTGTTGTTCTGAAACAAAGATAACCGTCTTTCACATCGGATCTGAGGATCACCAGGACATTGACGTCGCCATCCTGACAGCCTTGCTGAAAGGTACTTCCGGTTCCTCTCCAACACCGGCACTCTGACAGATCCAGCTCTTCCCTGGAGGGGACCTTATGACCATCTTATGTTGTATTTAGCTGTTTTTTTTTAAGTTCATATAGATATTTTGGGGAATCCCTGCCAAGATGTTATCAGACTGCTCTTCTCACACACTCCTGTCCTGAGAGGGTTTAGTGAGGTTACACTGTAACGATGGAAGGGGCAAAGAAGCGATTTACAGATATTAATATGTGTTCCCGAAATTAAGATGCTGAATAAACACACTAAATTATCACAGCGCTGGTTTTTGGGTTTGACAGGAAGTTCTGCTGACTCGTCATTCAGGCTTTGATGTAGCTAACAGTCTTGCAGACACATGATGTCATTTTTGGTGTGTGAAAGTATTTATGCCTTAGGGGTTAGGGTTAGATCTAAATCCGGATGACGAGGTTTGGGAATGGTCCACCCATTGGAGTCTCGTCAGACTGTCCTAAGCCTGTGACGAACAGGTCAAATCAGTTTGTCAATCTAAAACCCGTATTGAAAACTGCTGTTTTTTTCTTTTTTTTTAAGACTTTTTCTCAAGCCACTATTTACTATTTATAGTGTATGAGACCGGTGTGTTTTCCACTGAACCCAAAGCCATTAAAATCTGTTGTTTCTGCTTGCTGGGTCAGATTGTCATAATAATGTCTTGTATCGTGTGGTGATGCCTTTGCGTAGTAAATAGCCTGTGATGTCACTTGCTTAGGAATGGAGGTCAACTATGAGAGCATCTGTCTTCAGGCTTAATGACTGCATGACACGCAAGATGTCAGACCCAAAAATGGGAAATCCAAGCCCGCCTGCCCATTTCCCCCACTGCCCCACTGTCACAGGCGATGCACTACAAAAGAATAGTGTGATGGCTCATGGGAGTTTTACTTACACAAAAATGTTATGAGGGTAAAACGAAAAATGATTAGTTCAGAAAGATTATAAAGGAGGTCGGTCCAAACAACTAAAGGAGGCAGTACCAACCAATCAGATGTCTTGGTCCCACCTCCTCTAGTTGCTTGGACCCACTTCCTCTACAAACTGATTGGTTATCTCTCTGAACAAATAATTTTTTTTCCTTCTGCAGTAAGACTCACACAAGGAGTGCGATGAGAAGCCCTTCAGTCTAATTTCCTGGGTGGTTTACTGAATTCTGATTGACGTTTTGTTCAGTGTGTGACTTTCTGCCTGCGTGCCTGTCTGTCTGTCTGCCTGTCTGTCTGTCTGTCTGTCTCTGTCTAGGTACCAACACCTCTGCTTTTGACCAGCTTGTCCTCACCCTGGCCTGGGACCGGGTGGACATTGCCAAAAACCATGTGTTTGTATATGGGCAGCAGTTACTGGTAGGTAAACAAGCAACAGAAGCAAAGGGTCCTGGCAACACCCTGGATAAGGCCTCCTGCCAAATAAATGAAAGTGATAAATCATTAGGATATTATTATCAGTGACTCATTTTATGTTTATCATAACCTAACTGACTTCACTGCTCATCAGTTAAACAGTCTCCATTTACACAGTCAAAAATGAGCCTCACATTCCTGTAATCTTTCAAGGGGTGCCGGATTATTGTACAGGGTTATATACTACTGTGGTCATTCATTTGTGATCCAATATTATGCTTTATCCCACAAACTGGGAGAAGGGGTTCTGGCTGGTGTTGGAGGATCTAGTAGTTTACCCATCTGAGCATATTTATGTGTGCACCTACATGTTTGTATCGTGTGGTGACCTGAACTTCTGTGTGTGCACTGATTGGCGTTGTGTGTGTGTGTGTGTGTGTGTGTGTGTGTGTCTACACTCACCCTAGGTGGGCTCCCTGGAGCAGGCGATGCTGGACGCGCTGGTGATGGACCGGGTCGACTTTGTGAAGCTGCTCATAGAGAATGGGGTCAGTATGCACCGCTTCCTCACCATCAGCCGACTGGAAGAGCTCTACAATACGGTACGCTTATCCCTCCGCACGCTCGCACAATCTCATCATTGGACGTCCTTCAAGGGCTTTTATTTACTAGCCTTTTTCTCTCTGTTTTCTCTCCTGATTATAGAAACAATCCCCAACCAATGCAACACTCTATCACCTTGTAAGGGATGTTAAGCAGGTAAGAAGGAATAGTGTTGTGCACCTAACCATAGTGCTACTTTTTCTGTGCTCTGTAGACTGTGTGTTTCTGAGATGTAAGTTGAGTGATTCCTTGTTGATTAATGGCTTCTCTTGCTGTAGGGTAACCTCCCGCCAAATTACAAAATCACGCTGATTGATGTTGGCCTTGTCATTGAGTACCTGATGGGTGGGACCTACAGATGCAACTACACCAGGAAGAGGTTCAGAATTATTTACAACAACCTCCACGGAAGCACCCGGGTAAACCATTTAAAGTAGCCATCCGTTTGGGTCTGTTGTACCCAAAAAGGAACAAATCATTCAGACATGTTTGGGGTGTGCAATCCTTGATGTGATCTCAAAGTGCCTGTCCCTTCTAAAACTCGACCCTTTAACATCCTCTCAGCGAGGACGGCATTCATCCAGCAATGCGTCACAGCTGCGAAAGAACCACGAGACCTTCAGCATCCAGGCAGACAAGAAGGAGAAGACCCGTCACAATCACTTCATCAAAACTGCACAGCCCTACAAACCCAAGGTGCTCCAAGGAGCTTGGCCTTTAGGCATTATACACTTGAAATCCTCCTTGGGTGATTTTATTGGTTGCTTTGCTTGCTGCCTTAATTGACCCCTGTTTGTTGGAATTCTTGGTCTGAAACAGCCAGAGTCTGCGACAGAACAGTCAAAGAAGAAGACCCGAGAGGAGATTGTGGACATCGACGACCCAGAGATGCGGCGCTTTCCATATCCCTTCAACGAGCTCCTTGTGTGGGCCGTACTCATGAAGCGGCAGAAGATGTCGCTCTTCTTCTGGCAGCACGGTGAAGAATCCATGGCGAAGGCTCTAGTGGCCTGCAAGCTGTGCCGCTCCTTGAGTTACGAGGCCAAGAAGAGCGACGTGGTGGACGACACGTCCGAGGAGCTCAAGGAATACTCAAAGTGAGTGCAATTGGTCGACATTTGCTTAAAAACCATGGTGATCAAAATTGTATTTGTCGCAAGATGTATGTAAAAGATGGCAAGGTTCTGCATTGAGGAGAAACTGGGGATGGGGCACTAAAAAGTTTCTGTCTGTGGATCATGGTGACGAGGTGATGAGTGATCTAGCTGTCAGAGGCAGAGGGTGGGCAAATGCTGACTCAGCACATTAAATCGTATCAACTTGTGGGTGCCTTTTTCAGATGCTGCTGTGGGCTTGATGTGTGTGTGTGTGTGGGGG
>JAODLD010000008.1:7132219-7152517 GCA_026781065.1 Mormyrops boulengeri | reverse complement strand
AGATCAGCCAGAGATCAGCCAGAGATCAGCCAGAGATCAGCCAGAGATCAGCCAGAGATCAGCCAGAGATCAGCCAGAGATCAGCCAGCTCCTTCCACATCATGGAAGAGGAAGCTGTCAAGCTTGTAAATACAGCAAACCCATCTGTAAAGGCTGTTTACAGACACGGTCACGTGACCATTGATATAACAAGTTGGCCAAATGAAAAATTTTAAATGCATACAGTTGTGCTCCGGTCAGAAGAAATCAAGGAGGGCTGAGATTAGCTCATGGTAAGAGGCTGCGATTTCTGTGACTTTCATACCCTCTGCATTGGTCGTGGACATGGAGAGCAGACGGGCTGGATAACGACATTCTGCAGGAATATTGCATCAAGTAAAGATCACTGTTGGAGGCTCAGGTTGTCCCAGGTTAATGCTATTGGGTGACAAAGGCCACACAGTGTAACCTCACTGATTTTTATACATTTTTAAATTTATTTCTTTTCTCTTTTCCCTTGCCCCCCTCCCCCAATTTAGGAAATTCAGCAGCAGAGAGCTGCTCAGAAACTGACTTTTGCCTTCAACCAAATGAAACCGAAGACGATTCCTTATTCTCCCAGGTATTTTGACTTTAAGAGCTGGACCCCTCTTCCCCAAAAAACACAAAAATCTGATAGTGTCTTTTTTTGCTCCACTTTCCCGTAGGTTCTTGGAAGTGTTTCTGTTGTACTGTCATTCTGCTGGTCAGTGGTTTGCCATCGAAGAGTGCATCACTGGAGAATTCAGGAAGTTCAACAACAACAACGGGGACGAGATCGTCCCCACTAACTTGCTGGAAGAAACCATGCTAGCCTTTAGCCACTGGACATACGAGTACACCAGAGGAGAGCTGCTAGTTCTGGATTTACAAGGTACAATTTGATTTATCTTGATTTATCTTTGCCTGTAGGGCAAAAGGTCAAGAGAAAACTGATATAGAGATCGTTGATGTCAGATGGGAGGACTTTGTACATCCGGCAGTTCGACAATATCACCTGCGGCGTGTCTTTCTAGGTGTTGGGGAGATACTGACTGATCCATCTGTGATAAAAAGTGGTGAAAAGGGGTAAGTATCTATGCAGGGTGGGGATGAAAGTGAAGCAGAGCAGAGCTCTGTATGTGATGGGATACAGCTTTTGTAACATGTCGACAGAGACCCTTTACACAGTCACACTAGGGAGGCGGTACGCCATAAACTATGCAATAGAGATTATATAACAGAAAGTAACTTGGAATGTTTCAAAGGTAGGCCGACATCCTCACTGACATCACAACAAACGGGACACCCCCTGTCTCAATCCACAGATGACAGTTGGACCTCAAATGGTGAGAGCTATAAGGGAATGGATAACACTCTTTGCTAGAATTTAATGCATGTATCCCTCCTCCCCCCGAGGTCGTATGACATGGTGTTCGGACCTGCAAATCTGGGAGATGATGCAATAAGAAATTTCAGAGCAAAGCATCACTGTAATTCTTGCTGCAGAAAACTGAAACTTCCTGGTAGGTCATTTTTGTAGTTTTTAGTCATTACTCGGCATTAGATGAAGTCTTAGTCCTTTTTTACCTGTTTCTTAAATAATTGATTTTTATGTCTGGTCAGATCTAAAGCGGAACGACTACACGCCTGACAAAGCAGGGCTGAATCCAGACGAGGCGCCGGACGGTTCGGCTCTACTGGGCAGCGGCACCAAAGAGCAGAAGCACTCCATGCGGCTGATGCTGTGAGGCCGCCAAGCCGAAAAAAATGCAAACGCACACGGTCAGAGCGCTGCGCTTCCACCTGCTTGCTTCAGCACGCAAATGCAGATGGTGCAAAACGTACGCTTAAGTTGGTCAGCCGGAGCTCGAAACAGGCAAAGGTATTCGTTCCAATAAATACCTGTATCAATACATTTTCTGCCTGTGTTTTGGCAGAAAATAAAAGCAAACGTGATAACTATGAAGATTTTAAAATATGTTCCTTGGGGGGCAACTTTTGAAGACCTTTTGTTTTTTTTTTTTTTTTCCTTTTTTTTTTTTTTAAAAGAAATAAACAAGTTTATATATTGCTATTAGCATATGAAGGGGCTAACAACTGGTACAATCTTATTGTATAGATGGTTATAGTATTTATTATGAATTATGAGACGTTGCCTTGTATAAAACAAAAGCAATTTAAAGTACATTGCCAGGTTTCAAGGAGAACCTGTCTACATTTAGACTGCAAGAATTTGTTGGGCAGAATGTACTGCTGATTTTTAAAAATAAATGTAAAAAAATGTAGTAATAACTATGGCATTTGTGGTACATACTATTAATAAAGTGAATTTCAAATCTTGTAAAATAAGGGCAGATTGCAATGCAACATTTACAGTACAATGTATGTAATTTTAACGTGTTGAAGTCTATATGAAACTGTGTCCACCAAAAAAAAGAGAAAATGTTAATAGGTGCATTTTTAATGTTACAAAGGTACTATTATCACTTCTGTCATTCAAGTGTCGTACGAACAAATTAATCTAGTGTATCTTATAGATACATTTATTTGGCACGAACATAATGGATTAAAGGTAATATTTTATGCAGGGGAAATGTGAACCGTATTATGGGGATAATACTGTATTCCTTTTGTACTGTATATCATTTAATAAAATATAAAATGCTTAATGCCATCAGTCTTTTTGGAGCCACCCTGCGACGGGAAGCATGTCTTTTGGTCACCGTGTAACAGAAGTGTACAAAAGTGTCTTTGTATGCAGACACTGTGGGTCCATTCCAGACTGTGGTACACGTGGCGCATCCGTTAAACAGTTGTCAGTTGGTTATTTCATGGACTGGGAATTAGTCGGTACAGAATTTACTGGAATAGACAGAGAAATATTTGATTGAATTGTATATAGGTAAGTTATGTATAGTATGGTAAGTTTTGCACAGTATGGTAAAGATTAGATAAACATTACTTGTTGATATATTTTAAAGGGCTGGGTATTGGCACAGATGCCCCATTGCAATTCGATTCAAATTCATAAGCTAATGATTCTATATCAGTCTGATACGAATGAGACATGAAATGCTATATAGCAGCTTTCCATATTGGGAGAGAGATTTAAAAAGCTCTTAATGGGACACAAAATTACAAATGCACTTTGCTTGCTTGCATCCTCAATGACTTGCCATGCTCTGCCTGAACATATGAAGTCATCACTGAAGTAAAGTTTGTGTGATTACTTCATACGTACAGGTGGAGGATGGTAAGTCATCGAGTATGCAAGTGTGTCCCAATTCCGTTTTTTGCCCATGCTACCTTCCTTGCACACTTGCTCATTCCTTCCCTCGTCAGCTTAATGAGCTTTTATGCCACATCATGCGTGGGTGTCACCAGAGGTGAATTTCTTTTCCGCAAATCGTACTTCCACATGCCCCTGACGAAGTGGTGATTTGAGCAGAAGTAACTACATGGGTGAAGGTAAGGTAGCGAGATATGGTGGTGAAAATAAGGATTTTGGGATCTTGCCTATTGAGAGAGAAATTAGTGCCACATTTAGGATACGAGGACCAGTACAGGTAAAATTAAGCGAAAATATTTTCAAAGTCATGGGGAAAGGGTAAAAAATTAACTAGGTCGATCTTGGGATTTTGTAAATCAATATCGAATTGTCAAAACCAGGATCAGGATTAGTCATAAAATCTTTTTTCCCCCCACCACTAATATTTTAATAATATTTAGATGGAGTGGGTACAGACTCGTGTCTGGGGCTTGTCCGCTCTCTGTTAGCCACAAACCCCTCCCACCATAGCCTTTACTCACTGAGAGAACCATGTAGCTTTCGTGTGTACCTGCATCTTTCGTGTTTGATATCGGGTTAAAGTTTATGAGTAACCTCTCATTCAACTGCGAGTGCGGACCAGCGTAACCAGCTTAGATGAACTCGGTCCTCCGTAAACGGTTGCTGTTCTCTGGCAGCCTTGACTAAACAGTCTTGACTGAGTCTAAAACTCAGCATTTTGTCTAGGGTCAAGGGCAACAACTTGTTTGCTGTAAATAAGGTGGTTAAGCAGAGTTATTGGAGCGTAAATCTTTGTGAATGTGCTGTCTGTAAGGTCTGAGTCATTAGATACTACGGGAGATTGTCACAGGGTCAGATCCATGCAAGAAATTTACCAGGATTGCTCAAAATAACTGTACAGTATGACCAAGAAGTGTATTGCAAATGAATAACAGGATTTTACACATTTTAGTCCCCTTTGTCCCCAGTCATAATCTAGCTTTTTATAGTCTGTATTTGTTTATGATAACAGTATAATCAGAGTTGCCAGCTCTCATGAATCTGGCGTGACACTCACGCTTTCAGACTCTCAGGCTCACACAAGAAATCTTATGGCAAATCTTTATTATTCCATTATAAACCTAAAATCAGCTAGATCAAAAGTGTTGGGGTAGTTTGCAAACCATACAGACTATTTACAAGATAATAAAACTCTTACATAATTGTAAATGTGTGTGCAGAGTTGTCTTGAATTGAAAATTTTTTGCCAGCCAGGTGACTAAAGTTGGCAACCCTGATAATGATCTTTAAACGGTCACTGCGCACCATTTAAGATGACTGTCATTGATAAGCTTTTTCCCCTCTCAAAACTAGTAATGGAAAGACTCTTGTTGAAGAAGGAAAAAAAGGCTGTAAGCTGACTAAACTAAATTGGGGGGGGGGCTTTATTGAGGAGTCATCAACATTTTTTTATAATCTTTACTACAGGAAAGATCGTAGGAAGGAAATTGGCACTGGAGAAGATGTTACATAAAGCAAAGCAAGTTTATCTGTATAGCACATTTCATACCATTAGGCAATTCAAAGTGCTTTACATAGGAAGGATAAAATACAACTGGATTGTACAATATACAACACGGTTGTATTGTACAATATAAAGACACTAATGAAGTGGTTTTTTTGGCTGTATGCAGAAGTTTTAATTTAAAAAGTTTGCATTCCATATGGTAGGCGTCTTCGGTGTCAATGATACTACTTTTAAATGAAAATGAAACAAAATGATGTAATAATTTTGAAATCAAACAATGTTGAGGCTGTATTCAGCTTCTGAACACCTGTGTAATATGTTGATGGAATTCCATTATGGGCTAATATTAAAGTAAAATGCATTCGGAACCCTGATCCAGATGAGTGGAGGATGGATGGATGGATGGATGGATGGATGGGTGACAAGCATCTGATGACATCTAGTGTTAGAATTAGGAATAACAGCATGGACATTGGTTTCTTTCTTCTAGTACACAAAAATCGGTAAATAATAATTGTACATATTTCTTAAATTATTAAGATTAAAAGTCAAAGTAAATATGGTCAATATGCCACTTCGGTGGAAGAGAAGAGATTTTGGGTCATTTTCAGACAAGATGAAGTTGGTATGTTCTGTTTCACCACTGAGTGGGTGTGTTGCGGACAGTCAGTGAAGTCTTGGATTGAAAACAAGAAGTTATATTCTGGGATCATTCTTTGACTGTTGACATACAAGCGGCTAAAAGACAAAGTTAACACGTCGTCCTCTACTATTACTGTCTGGAAAATGGAGGTGATATATGATTCTGAGTTATGTAGACAGAATCGTACATAAATTTGCCCCATGTATGTCTTAATAAACAAATGCACGTTTTTTTCTTAAATTAATAATTAATAGTGCATCACAGTTTAGAGAGACCCATTCACCTAACTGCATGTCTTTGAAATATTGTATGTGTGGGTGTCAAGCGATGGACAGACATCCCGTCCACAGTGCGTGCCCCGCCTTGTGCTTTTTGCAGCATGAGATGCAAGGCTTCAGCTTCTATGCAAAAGTATTAAATCCTTAAAATGGTTTACCGGAATTACAAATGATAGAGGCACATTATCTTCCCGTCAGTATTTTCTAGTACAAACTCAGTCTCTCACAGTAAATTTACAGTCAAAATCTCTCACAGTCAAAAATCTGTTACTTGCCAGCAAATCTTGAAAGGAAAGTCAAAAACTGAGAAATGCTGCTTGCATAAGTATTCAACCCCTACACATTAGTATTTGGTACAGCCACCTTTTGCTGCAATCACGCTATTTTGGGGGTAAATAGCTACCAGCTTTTTAAACTGCTCAGGAGTGATTTTTGTTCCTTCTTTATAGCCGTCTTGTTCCAGCTCCTTCAGGTCGGTTGGATGTCGCTTGTTGACTGCAATTTTCAGGTGCTGTATGGGATTTAGCTTTGGACTTTCACAGATTTTCACATAGCACAGTAATCGAGCCCTTAAACTTTGCTGCTTACATTAGCCCTGCCAAAATGTGTGAAGATTACATAATGAAAACAATATATAAAATTTACTCTTGGTAGGCTGCTAAGACCCCATTGCTAGGGTAACCACTTGTGTATAAGTAAACCTTTTTCCAGTGGTAAACAAAAAAAACTGTACTGGAATCTACTGCCTGTGAAAAACCATGTCAGTGAAAAAAATGTTAGGTTGTACATGTTCAGTGTTCTTTTATGTGTAGTTGAGTAAGATTTACTCAGGGTTTGTTGTGATTTGTCAGGCTAAAGACGCTGCCCCTCGTTCTGCAGTAAATGGCCTGCTTTCAGCACACACGTGGTGGCTCTTGGTGGTAAGTTTCCAGGGGGAATGGAGGTTTGCCATGATTTAGATGTTTTTCTGCTGCTCTGTCTATTTGGCACATTGCAGCCTGCTGATCAGCTTCACAAAGTGACTGCTGTAGGCAGGACATACTGACTAAAGCGGCAGCTGGAGCAGGGCATTGTGGGTAGCTGTGCAGTTCTGCTTTGTGGCTTCCAGCCATACTTCAGAGGAGTTCCGGGTCTTCTGTGCTGGAAGCCCGACTACAAGAGGTGCCCCCTACCCAGCACCACAGTACAGCGGGTAACACGGCCATTATGGATGTGGACTCATCATTTGAAGGCTGAAGCTGAAGGCTGAAGCCAGTTGAAAAGACAAGTTTTTACAAGCATCAGTAACATGGCTGTCAGCCAGTGAAGGTCGCCTTCTCCTCTCCAAGGCTTGTAAGCACGGCTTCTCAGTATTGTTGGTGGCTTTTGACCCGGTTGCTCTCCCCCTTGTCCTCTGCCACCCCTCCTCCATGGCTTAGGTTTAAAAAAATCAGTTTGGAATCTACTATGATAGGATGCAAATCATTCGTATTCATCGGAGAATTCTTATCAGGAATATAGGGTATAAACCTGTATGTTATTTGGCCAGATATTCTACAGCAGTGTTTCTCAACCCAGTCCTCTGGGACCCCCAAGCGGTCCACGTTTTTGCTCCCTCCCAAGTCCCAGTACAAGCAACAACGTACGGGGATCTCTGAGGACCAGGTGGAGAAACTGTTCAAAAGGCTTGAGACTTTCTTGAGACTCATGCAGGAGGTCGGGCTGCGCAGCTGGTGGGTCTGATGGAAAATGAGGGTGGCGGCATGTACTATGTACCCGCAGTCTGATGGCAGCAGTCAGCAAGACTCCCAGGGGATGTGGCTCATCCTCTTGAACACCCTCCACAACACCACCTCCTCACCACGTCAGGGGCCCTCTGTGCCGGCAGTAACCCATTAGACTGCATAGTCTCAGGCTAACATTCCTAGGCCAGGCCATCCATAAGAAAATCAATGGAAAACAGGACACCTGCATAAATGTAGGTTAAGTCTGAGTGTCTAATCAGGATTTCTTTTCCCCACATGATGACAGGACTGTCGGCTGTTTGATCACTCTAATGTGTTCACCCAAGCCGACGGTCTGCTGTGTCCCAATGTGGGGTGAGACAGGACACCGTGATGCTCACTGCCCAGAGAAGAAGCCCCAGAGTTCCTGGTTGTGCATCTGAAACAGTACCTGGTCTTTATTCCCCATGGTCAAGAGTGCCTCTCTATGCTGTCTATTTCTATACCTCACGGAATCCTCTTCTCATACATTTGTCCTGCCAGCAAGGATATTCTCCAACACACCCAAGTACCTAAATATCCTCAAACTTAACTTTACAGTTATTGGCTTTAGCCTTCAGCTCTGCTTCTCTTTGCATCCACAACGGTCTCCTGAACCGTTTTATAGAAAATATAACACCAATTTTGGAATTTTTACTTCCGAGGAGATGAAAATAAGAAGCTGAGGATCAGCTTGTCCTTCTCCATTTTCTCTTGTAGTCCATCAGCAGATACACAGTGGTGGAACACAGCTAGGATTTTCATTGTTTCTTCTAAGAGAGCATTTCTTTGGTCCTTCTTTAGTCAACTTACACGTCTGTGGCCCACAGAACCTCTCTAGTGACTTGGATGTGGGCCAGTATACAGCCTACAGCTACAATGCCTTGTCTCAACTACTTGTTTGACAACACAGCTGTGAGCGAGGTCCAGGAGCATCTAATTCAGTCCTCTAATGCCTACGTCCTGCTCTACAGCCACCAGGACCTGTGCAGGCCTCTTATTGCAAACCTGGGACTACACCCCCCATATAATGATGTTGTGAACTAAAAATAATTAATGTGTTTACATGAACGTGTGGGTCCGAAATGACATAATGGAAGGCTATGGTGGGCTTGGC
Source organism: Mormyrops boulengeri (assembly GCA_026781065.1). Lineage (NCBI taxonomy): Eukaryota > Metazoa > Chordata > Actinopteri > Osteoglossiformes > Mormyridae > Mormyrops > Mormyrops boulengeri. The sequence continues at coordinate 7,143,941 of JAODLD010000008.1, read as the reverse complement.
AAAAAAACACCCCCATTTCTTTCAGTCACACTTCCTGACTGGTGACGTGGGTGTCATACAGTCACGCTGTGCAGTACATGCCTGAACTTCTTCAAACTGGCACATTTACATCTTCAAATATCTCCCAGTAAACAGAACCACAGCAGAAAACCATTTACATATGGATACATGCTGAACAGCAGAGTTAGCCGCACACCAGACACTAACAATATGTGACCAATAGCACCACCTTGTGGACATGCAACAGAAGCAGTTATTTAGAAAAATTACACAGCATTTTCATTTTTCCCAGTCTAATATTAGTGTATATATTAAAAAGTGAAAACATCTTCACAGCATTTAAAGAAACAGATTACATATACAATGGATAAACAGAACATAACCGATTCCAACTGTTAAAAAGTGAAGAAAAAAACAGCATTCTATGTCCCTGAAGTCTCCTCGTATTTGTGGATTCTACTTGCTCTAACGGTGCATAAACATTTTAAAACCCAAAACCGTATTCAAAAACAAAAATGCTTTTAACTTCAGAGAACTTTTTAAGATTAAATTGTAATGTTTTTTTAAGGAGGGAACCCATCGTAAATATTCACCCTGCTCTCACTTCAGCCTTACCTGGAAAAATGTACATAAAATCCTTCAAAAAAAGGAGAAAGATTTAAGAAAATTTAAATCAGTCAGTAACACTTCAACTGAGGGGGCACAGATAATGTAGCAGTACACTCTTACTTAATGTATTAATTAACCAGAAACTAAGTGTTAGTTACCTACTGTTCCCATGTTCGATCATCATTAACCAATCATAACGGTTCATGTATTTCATGCAGGTACTATATGTGTTGATTTGTACTTGAGTAGTAACTGAGTTACTACATTACTTGTACCCCTTCAAGTAAAGTGTTACAAAACAATCTTTCATATTCTTGAGGACTGAAAGATTAAAAAAAACGAGTATTTCTGATCTTAAATAATAATAAAATAATAATAATAATAATAATAATAATAATCGATACTTTATTAATCCCCGTGGGGAAATTGCTTTTGGTTTAATTAGTAACTCCATTTCCCTATGGTAAAGAACAGCATCTCTAATAACACACGAGAAACAAAAAGACTTTTGTCAGACACTAGCTAAGCCCCTTCTTCCAAAACGAAAAGCAAACACTCCAAATTAAGATAAAACATATTTAACTTTCGTTTACTGCAAAAACATGGTCCCCAGAATTCCCTCCTCAACAGATGAAACAAAACTCTCACTCTCCATAAAATGATCAGCACTTTGTAATGCTTATCCAGGTTTAATGTGCAACATCTGCAGTAGGTATGTGCAATACATACAACTCTTTATTGTTATCTGATCCAATGTATTCACAGCACAGGGAACCATACGGTCAGATAAGTGAAAGGCCATCAGAACTGAAAACAAGAAAGTTAAGGGATCCCAGCGATAAAAAGAATCAGGGTCTTTGATATTCTGAGTGATGTTAGTTGGTGAGGGCAAACTATGCAGATCAGTCACGCTGACAGCAGGAGTCATGCGCACTACCAGTTTCAGTGAGAAGAACATCGCCCAGTGACCATCAAAGCTTCTACCGTGCGTGGAGGTGCTATGCAACATGATGGACCTTTCCACCTTTGCCCCTTCACCTTGCGTAGAGGTCCGCTAAAGTCCACTCCGTCCGGCCCCTTCTACAATGATGTGTAGAAGAAGATGTAGGCAGCAGAAGACTTGACGGAGGACGTGGAGAGCTCGGTCACCTCATGGTCGTCAAACTTGAACCAGCGCTGCCTGGCCGCGTTCTTGCAGAAGGCCGTGTAGTGGCCGCCATCCAGGCCCCCATAGTGGTTCTGTTTCATGGGAAAATTTACCGTCAAACTCCAGTACATAAGGCGCCAGAACAGACCTGAAAGTCAGTGTGCTGGCTGGACTTTAACTCCAACTGAAGGCGAGCAAACTCACAGACATGGCATAGAGGTTGTACTTTTTCAGGCCTTGCTTTGGCCCAATAACATACTGCATCAGGTCCAGATTTTCCAGAGGGAAGTCAACGTATGTCTGCAGCTTCTGTTTCCATCTTCCATCATAGGAGAAGCTTGAGGAGGCAGAAGAGGCTGTTAAATGAATGTTAACCGCGTATGTATAAGGCACCAATGCCGTTTATGAGCAGATCGAGGGCTAAGCCATACCGTTTCAGATGCACCAGGAGGATGGGTGGGACTTTCCAGATCTCCAGCTTTTTTGTGGCATCTCGGTGTGTCTTGCAGTTACTGCAGAACACCTTGTTGTTGTCCGTCAGTTTCTCTTCCTTAGAGAACAACTTCAAGCAGTCCTGTGGAGAGAAAAAAAAGCTTGGTTTCCAGACCTGTAGGCACAGCATCCACCATATCACAGCTTAGCGGTCTTACCTGCAGCGAGCATCTGCTGGAGGAGGCCAAGGGCAGCGACAGGTACATGAATGTCTCAAAGGTACGTGACTTCTGCTGGCACACCAGGCACCGTACAGTGGACTTGAACTGGCCCTGGAATAGTGCCACAATGATGGACTCGTTGAGCTGCTTGTGTTTGCTCCAGGCCAGTTCTGCTGCCCTGTGATCATCCAGGTGATCGTTGGCTTCCTCTTTGCACCTCTTGCGCTTGTCAGCCTGTGTAGAGATGGAAAAACAATCAATGGACATCCAAACAACCGAGAGTCAAACCATCAAAAAGTCAACCGTCAGCCCTAAGATGACCTTTCGTCAACTTCCATGACCATCTGGAACTTAAAACCCTTAAACCCTGATCCTTAAAAATCCTTTCCCATCCTTATAACCATGCTGCAGTTCTTGTGAGCTCTGATGTGCAGAACACCTGCTATTATCATTAGCCAAGGAGTGATCTAATTCATCCAGATGCAATACAGTAGGAACAGGGGCTGTTCTAAACCACGCAGAATGTTTTGTATGGGATGGAGAGTAGGCCTAAGAATGCATGGCAGACACAAGATGGGGTCTGACCCACTTGCTTAGGCACTGAACAACTGAAACTCTTCCACCTCATTTCCATGGGTATCCAGTGAAAACAACATCAAGCCCAGGCATGGCCAGGTCAGATGAAATCAGGCATGATGCATGTTCTTGGTGGAGGGTGTGAATGCATGCAGGAGACTTCTCTTATGCAAGACAAAACATATGAAAGACACGCACAGCACAGAAAGCAGAATCACACCCACTACAGGGTTTACTTACTCTCTAATTGGGCCATAAAAACGAACACCAAAAAAAGGAGAAAATTAAATGCCGTCAAAAACATGTAAGAAAAGCAGGTCAAGGCATCACTTTAATTCGTAAACCAGATGCTGTCAGAATGACAACAAGGTATTCCCTGGAGAGCCCCGTCTCTCCCTCCCCCATCTAATCCCTACTCCTCCCAGACCCCCTCCCCCATCATCTACAATCTCTACAACTGCCCCCTCTACACACTTTCCCTACTTCTCCAAAAAAATTATCATTATAAGCCCAACTCTTCTTATCTCAATGTAATGAGGTTCCCCAGATCTGTGTCTGTCCTTTTATTTGCCACCACTAAGTGACACTGCGTAAATTTTGGTGGTTTTTTTCTCAAAATGAAATATATCCGAGATCATGACCTGAGAAGTTTGAAAACCCATTAAATTCTTTTTGAGTTATCGCACGAAAAAGACCAAGTGTCTGAGGCTGCCTGACTAGTCAGCCCTGCTTTAGTTCTGGTGCAATTTGTCTAAGAATTTGATTAGTTCCAAATCTTCACCCTTGAAATTTACGTCTGACAAATGTATTCTGCGGCTGCCTTTTCCTTCTTTTGCTGCCACCTAGTGCTGCTGCTTCGATTTGTCTCAAAATGAAATCAGGTGTAGATTTATCCACAAAATGTTTTTCTGAAGCGGTAATAAAATCCATAAAATACTTTTCTGAGTTATAATGTTCAAAAAGGTCAAGTGTCTTCTGCAGTCACTCTTCCTTTAGCTGCCGCTAAGCAGCACTGTGTTAGTTTCAGTATTTTCAAAATTTAATTGCCTCACCCATACTATTTGCCTACAAAGTTTGAACAACATCCATGAAATATGTTCTGAGTTACTGCACTAATGAGATAAGTGTCTGGGGCAGCAATGGACAGTTTTCCAAACCATGTGCATTCTTACGTCTGAGAAATACCTTAACCTGTGTGTTCGATTATCTACAGCACCTGGGGGGGGGAGACGCTCATCACCCCCTCCCTGCACAAGTGGAGTTTTACTGTTTTTTTGTGACTTTAACCCAGTCGAGATACATGTTATTAGGTGAGTGACTCTCACTTTATTGAGGTCCTCATGCAAGCCATCCATAAGGAAAAGCAGCAGCTCCTGGGAGTCTTGCTGGTCATAGCCGGCAAATTGGTCATTGATCTTGCCGATGGTGACCTTGAAGTCGCGGGGGCTAATGTACTTGTACTGGCCAGACCAAAGGGTCTTCATGATGACGCCAAACTCCTCCACCACCTCGCCCTTGTGCCCCAGGATGTTGGCTCTGCACCACAGAGAAACACAAGGTTTGTTAATCGCTCCGTGGTACAATGGGGAGTCAAGGATGGAGGATGTACAGGGGAGGCCTGATCTGGCTTGAGCTGCACCTGTTGATGTCTTCCTGGTAGTAGTCCTTGTTGAAGTAGTTGGCCATGGTTGTCGTGTTGCACAAGCACTGCAGGATGGAGTTCATGTAGCAGGTGTTGCCCAAGTTGCGCAGGCCTGTTAGAGACGGCCCAAGCCCACCAAACACAGGGTTGAGATTCATGATCTTGGCTGCCGATGGTCGCGAGATCTCAACTTTGGTGTACGCTGTGATGCTGACTGGCCTGAAGCAGAGAACATGGAAGTGAGTGGCCTTTCACTTCGTCTTTAAAGCCATACTGATAAACAGAATTACGAGAGCCAATTTTTGCCCTTCTCGTGTATTTTCATTTCGGAGGCCATGAGTACTGCAACCACACGACAGCAACATCCCTGAACCACCGGAGCAGATGGGAGGCCATCAGAATGGACACCGAGCCTATGGGTGCGTACTTCGTATCGCGGTTGACAGTGGGAGTGGCTGCAGGCTTCTGCTGACCCTCCTTCTGCACATCCTGTACAAGGTCCGGGGACGAGTAGGAGCGCTTCAGCTTGGACCACTCCCGCTCAGGCTCCTGCGCTGCCTGCTTCTGCTTGGGTGTCGGGGGTGTGGCTGGGGGCGTGGCTGGGGGTGTATGTTCCACACCCACCTCAGGCGGGTACAGGTGCACTTTGTTGGTGGGGGAATGGTAGTACCGGTATGTGCCAGTCACAGTGTCCAGAAACTGGCAGGAAAAAACAAATTCCTTTAATTGCTAAAAGTGCGAAAATGGTAGGAACATGTGCAGATAGACAGAAAATCAAACATCTGGAGCAAAAACACGGCCGACTGCAACAATTCTTGGCTTTACCCTCATCCAGCCTGCTGGCAGTCCGGGGACAGCCCTTCCCATCTCTGCATTTCTTGTCCTGGGCACTGGGTCCTGCTGGGAAATACCCCCCATTAGGGCAGTTTAATTACTGTTTAGCTGTGTAAATATGACCAATGTGCTGTTCATCTGCTTTTGTAATTGTAGAGGTTTGTAATTGAAACTCTAGAGCATCTGTGAAATTATAACAATTTCCTTGTGTGACATCACTGCTAGCCCTGTCCTCCTCGCATCCTCCCCATTCCTCTCTGACAATCCAGTTAAACACACCCTCCTCCTTACAAGTGTCTGTTCACAGAGCTTTGCCACAAACCCATCTTCCGAGATTTGAGTGACACTCTAAGCAGAGTCGGAACCTGACTGGGCCAGTCATGTAACAGCAGGACAAACCTTGAGTCCAGGAGCAGCGCTGCTGGAGGCCGCTGTGCCTCCTGAGTCTCGGTCTGGCATCCCGCCGCTTTGGTCCTTTTGCCCAGGCTGCTCTTCTTCCTCCCTGTCCTTGCCATTCTGCTCCTCCTTCTCTACCTCCTTCTCTGCCGGCTGCCTCTCTTTCTCCCTCTCCTCCTCCTCCTCTCGATGCCGTTCCTCCCTGGCCGCTTGCTCCTGCTGCTCCTTTTCTTCCTTGGCCCGTTGCTGCCTCTGCCTCTCCTCCTCCTCCTTCTCCTCCTTCTCTTGCTCCTCCCTCACCTGCCGCTCCCGCCTCCGCTGCTCCTGCTCCTGCTTGGCCTTCTCCATTAGGAGCAAGGTCTCCGCGTGAATGCGGCTCCGCTCCTCCTCGCTCAAGGAGCCCCTGGGATCAAAGGCGGGCTTGATCGAACGGTCAGGGATGACGGGGCAATCGACAGCCGGCCTCTGGGATGCAGGAAGCTCGTCGTTTGGCCTGACACCGTCGGACACCTTGACCGAAGGCTTTTTGGTGCGGTCAAACTGGAGGAAGAGGGATAGAAATTGAACAAGAACAAAGCAAGAGGGGACACGGTGCTAAGCGTACATGCTAACAGCACGTACCTTCGGAATGACCTTGGCTGGTCCTGCTGGATGGCTCTCCAGTGCCTGGCTTGAAGGAGCATCAGATGGGGGAGATGCAGTTACCACCTTCGGTGTCTCAGGCACATCCTCCATCACCTTCTGCGTTGTTTCATGCACGGCCGAATTCCCGTTTATCTCCACAGGGGGCGCCGGTTCCGGTTCCGGCTCGGGCGGAGTTGGCGGCTTGGGCTCCTCGAGGGATGGGTAGCTGAAGTTCACTAATATCAACATAGATAACACAAATAAACGGTAATAGCGGGTAAATGTAATAATATAAATAAAGAATGTTTTACACGGCTGTGGAAGCACAGATACATGCTCGAGGTTGACGTGAATCGCTGCTTGGAGACAGACATGCACACTTACATCTCGGGATGACGTCACCCCGGGTTTCTGCTCTTGGCGGTTTTACTTTGGCGTTGGATGTGTACATTGGATAGAAGAGCAGCCAGTTCTCGTATCCCCCCTCCAGCACCAGTGGCTCACTGCGGAGGAAGGTCTTGCTGTCCCACTGGGGAAGGCGGAGATGGCAGGCGGTCAGCTTCCACACCGTGCGGCCTCTCGGGGCCACCCCCCCTCCCCTTCGGATGACTGGCACAGGGCTACCCACTTACCTTGTATAGGGCATCTTTCAGGCTCTGCAGGGTGGTGCCCAGCCGGAGGTCTGTCACTGAGCTGAACCAGTCCAGCAGGACGACGTAGTCTGCAATGCCCCGGTGGCTCCACTGCTCCTTAGACCTCTCTGGGAGTTTGACTGCGATCTGATCGACAGTGATTCTGGGGAAGAGGACACAGGCATACTTGAGTGTGGTCCTACTGTTGTGCTACGTATAACCAGAATTCCACATGTCCGTCCATCTTTTGAGTACCTATACTGGTCTGGGGCGGGGGCGATCAAACCTGTGCTGGGATTCAAACCTCTTGAAGCTGGGAAGCAACAGCGCCAACCTCTGTGCCAGAATGATCACGTTTCAAGTTTTATTTATCTAGCCAACACAGGAATTACCCCAAAAACATGGCAGGATTCAGCACTGCATGGCTCTGAAAGGCACGTCGACCACTTCCTGAGGTCTTGCCCTTACCCTGGAAGCACAGCCTCCTCTGGGACACTGATGCAGGATTGCGTCTGCAGCTGGATGTGCGACTCCTCAAAATCGCTGCTCCTCCTGGCATCCATGATGATGACACTCATGGTGTTATCTTTTGTCATTTGGAAGAGCTGCTGGGCACTGATTCCACCCTCAAGGGCACTTCCTATTGGGTGGGGGGATGAACAGGTGAGGTCATCCGTGTTCTGTTGGCCAGGGGGATTAAACACTTTATGGAGAAACATCCTAACCTTTTGGAGTTTCATTCTTCAGATCCTTCTGGTCGCCCCTGATCTGAAGCACAAAACGATGACAAAACAAACAGTATTAAACCATATTAAAAACATAACAGCATAAATATGACAGGTTACTACTCCAGTAGACCAGCAGGTCACAGCTTATTTTGCATACAGCACATGTACTTTCAAGTACTACATGTGAATCTTATAATATTTTACTATGTTCGCGTCAATAACAATCTGCTACTATATCTACCAGCTACAATTTGAGGTCATACAGGCACCAGAGCCAAAGTCGGCTTTCTGGATCCCCGGGGATTGAAGCAACCACAGATTGAAAATATTCAGGGAAAAAAATTGAGAAAATTACGATTATAAATAATCTAGAGATTATTTAAAGTACACTGGAGGACGTGTGTACGTTATATGCAAATACGATGTCATTTTATATAAGGGACTTGAGCATCCACGGATTTTGGTATCCTGGACACCATCGTCCATGGACACGAAGGCCTGACTGTACAAACATATTTATTCAAGCTGGTTGTTATTGTAAATATCCATTGGGCACGGCTGGGCATCACAGAGAAGCTCACGTTATCCTTCTTGGCATCTGACGCCTTATCCAAAGTGGCCTTTCTTCTCTCCTTTTCTGAGCTTTCCTCTTTCTTCTTGGCATCTTCTTGTTTTTCCTTCTCCTCCAGTTTTTTCCGTACCTCAGCCTCCTCATACCTTCCCACGAGGGACACGGTTGTTAAAAAGGCGCAGCAAAGTTGTCTTAAACACCCCGGCAATCATTACTATAAGTTGTTTTTAGGCGTTTCACAAAAAAATACAGGGTCTTTAAATTCAGACCTCAGGGATTATTTCCCAAAATAACACTTCATGTTACTTGGGAAGGCACCATCTAGCACTGATTTTCAGGATCATGTACCCGAATAACATTTTGTATGGTTGTAAAAGTAGAAAGTCTAACCTTAGTTTAAGGCTCTCAGACAGCCTTTCTGCCTCCTCTATGGCTTTTTTGAAGCTATTTGGACCAAGCAAGGAAAGGTAAAAATCCTTTGGGGGGAAAAAGAAAATGTATTTATTCATCACAACAGAACAGAATCAATTCCTTTATGTCCATTAGACAGAACTGACTTTATATGAAAACTACTCTTCAGACAGAAATATTTTAGTTGCATTTGTTTTACAGTTTGTAGGTCACATGGTTAGTTTCCCTACATCAGTTGTAAATATGCCCCTGACACGTGTAGTCGGACGTCACCTTCTGCTGCCGGAAATCGGGCCTTTTTCTGATGAGATCGTAGACGGTGAGATACTTCATGTACATGACATAAGCCTTTTCCTCATCTCTGTCCAGGCGATACTCCTCCGCCGCTTTGAATATTTTACAGGCACTCTGGACATAGCTGGAATACGCGTAAAATAATAGGTATTAAAAAAGAACTCAGTAGGAATAGGGCCAAAAAAGTCAGAAAAACAGAAATACATTAACCGAACACCCCCTTAACTATGCTGACGAAGAACATGACGTTCAATACAGCCAGTCTAAAGTACGCCATCGAACGGATCCTATCTTGTTCGGAAAACTTGTACAGAATAATAATTTGTTGATAATGGAGACGTGCAAAATATTCGCACATACCTCCGCGTACTCGTTCTTTCGGGCTTGATTTCGGCTTTCTTGTTGAGTTCTCCCAGCGAGGTCGACAGGTACAGCTCCTTCACCCCAGATGTTACGGCCGGCATCTTTGCGGGTTTACTGGTGACCTTGGACAGGTATTTTCACATGCTCGTTTTTAGGTAAATGCTGACCTACATGAAAACAAACATAAAAATGACAATTATTTAATTCGGCTTTCGTTGTTGTATATATAAATTCTAGATGCAAGTTTTAACGCCTGGTATATTTGCACAATAGATTTGGAAAAACGAAGCGAACTCATAAAACTAACAGCCTTACTTCCTCATGTAAAGAAGTTATCCGTCACTGACAGTAATATCTGCCAAGTTTCACTTCTACCGCACCAAGCTTGGCAGTCAATTTCCCAAAGCTACAATCTAAATAGGTAAAGTATTAACCGATACACCACGTAACTGTTGCTTTTAATGTAACGCTTTTAATATACTGTAAATCCTAGAAACTAGTAATATATATTGCCTGATTAACGAAAACCTTTACACTAAATCGCTATTTTAACATCTCATTTAATGACTCTAACGACATCGGAGGGTAATGTTTACCAGCAAGTGCACTGGTCAAAAACAGCACTGCGTATATTGGTGTCGCTAAACTAACCGGACAGCATACAATGTCGACAGTAAGTACCCAAGGGCCCTAATACACGGGGAACTGCTCCAAAATATAGCCAATTTAACCCATCGTTGAGGACAAGACGCTTAGCCCGGGAAACTTTGGGTGATCACTGCCCAGTGAGTACTGATCCAGGAAACAGCACAGCTACGAGCTAGCCTAGCTTATGCAAAAAAAGACAGCGTAACTGCAGCGAAACACGCATTAACAATGCTGCAAAACATAAAGCGCGCGCTTCGTCATGTCGGCTCACTTATTCACAGGAATATCTTAAAGGAACGGAATACATACGTTGTGTCACTAGCAGCCAATATATGGTTTGTTTTGGTTCCCCCCCTCCCCGAACATCTGATTCCCGGAAGAGCCCCCAAAGTCCTACCGCACGAGACGTGACGTCATATTCAAAACGCGCCAACTTTATCAGCGAGCTGTCGGAAAACGCAGAAGGTTCGCTGCGCTTCCAGGTCACTTTGCGTACACGGTAATTTGTAAGTGCTCTATGGCTTTTGAAAACTGTTGGAGAATGTATATACGTGGTTTGATTCTCAATATATATGTTCTCCATATGTTATTTTGACATCTGCATTATTTTGCCAGTTTACTGATTAAAAATATTCAATACCAATACTTTATGAAGACCAGACTCCAACTGAGTTTTTATTTTTTTGGGGGGGGGCGGCCATGGGGTTTTCAATAACTAACCATCTGGCAGAGCGACTGGACCCCTCGGCAATGCGGTTTGCCTACACTCCCATAGAGCGCATGCACAAAATGGTTGCCGTGTATCACTCCGCCTGCATACTTATTTCAACATGGTCTCCTTTGTTACCACGCTATGGAAAAAAAAAGCCATAAAACTATCGCACACCGCCATCCAACGTTAAGCTGCACCAGCACAGACGGAGCGGCACTAAGGTTAGCCGTCACGGCCACGGCGACCCAACTTCGACCGCCGCGCCGAAGTGGTGGAAATAGTGACCCTGTCAGATCTGTATACATCCGCGCAGGATACGGGGACTTTTCTTTGAGTAAAAAAAAAAAAAAAATTGAGCGTCGAAGAGACGGCATTAAAGAATTACCCCCCCGTGTCCCTACGAGCCGCCAGCGGTCCGCCACACTGCGCGCTCGTTTTACCGAACCCGGAAAAAGGTAAGGCTAGGACAGGGCTGCACTCAACATGTCAGACATTAACGAAGCTTTTCCAGGTCAGTGTCGGGGTATTTTATGCGGCTCCACCGGATGTGGAAGTTGATCTCTTTTGCTGGTACAAAAATAATTCCACTTCCCCCGGAACCCCGATCATCCGACCGATTTCCTGTTTATTGCATTAACTTGCGAGGTCTCCGGAGTTACCGGCGTTTAACGGTGTTTAAAACGTTTTCGCGAGATTGCGTTTTGCTGCCGGATTTGTTTTAAAAAGGGGGGGAGGGGGGGCCTGCAGTCGTGTTGTTGTTGTGGTAGAAAATGGTGGCCTGTAGTGAAGCGGGGGGTGCCGTGAGCCTGGCGCTCTTACGAGCGGGGAAGCGCCGCCTCGGATGCCTCGCCTGCCGGTCGTGGTTTCCAGCGGACCTGCATC
>JAODLD010000008.1:7120246-7132119 GCA_026781065.1 Mormyrops boulengeri | reverse complement strand
ATTGAAAACGCCCATTTAATTTACCCAACTATGGTCATGCCTACTTCTTCCCGCCCCTTTCCCCGCAGACGCGAACCCCCCCACCCCACCCCCCCAATAAATCTAAATTAATTTATAAAGCAGGATTATCATGAATCCAAGTTAATATTAAGGAACACGCCAAAGCGTCTTCTGCACATTTTAAAGTATGAAACTAAAACCACCCGAAGGCTTTTCCGTGGGTTTGACCGCATTGACTGGGTGTGAGTCCATTTGTTCTGCAGTCACGACTGTAGTGCAATGAATCATGTGCAATAGATGAATATCTGTTTAAACGGCAAAGTTCTATTTTTGTGTCAATTCAGGAAAATCCAGATCACTTAAATCGAGTGGTACATTTTATGATGATTTCTTACGTTTTCATGTTATTGCAGGGAAAATATTTCGTCAAACATTGACGTTAATAAAACTTAATTACCTGCAAGCATCCAAATCTGAACAGTAAATACTATTATTTTCGGCGCTCAGAAAAGCTCTCATTTTAAGGAGCCGAAGTAGTTCTTTAATTATTTAATCTTTGTATGGTTTAATCTTTAATTAAACCATACAAGCAGGTCTTCGGTTTTTTTGAAGAAGTGTATATTAATGTTTGCATGACCTTTCCAAGATGTCCAGGACGAATCTGAGTTTGATTCCTCAAGGAAAAAAAAATCAGAAGGTGACATTAATGGACAACAGCATTTTTTGAAGCATCTTCCAAAAAGTTGGATTATGCAAAAAGTTTATTAAGTCAGTGTGTGTCGATGTTGCATATATGAAAATTGTCGTATGACATTTTATTCTAAAGCATATTTCTTATCTTTTAATGATACCACTTAGCCTTTGGAACTGTATTTTTTAAACGTACAGTTAAAACAGAACCACTTAGAATTAATAAATACTAAATTATTTATTTAAGACACCCCAGGACAGCCTTCCCGTGGTCCCATATGTCAGCCTTGGTTAATATACAGAAGCCCAGTCCAAACCATGTCCCGTTATAAGCATCAGGAAAGGACCCCAAAACTCCATACAGCTCAATCTAGAAACAGCGATCCCTTAATTATAGTGAACCATCAACCTGACATTACCCACCCACCTTCCACAAGTGCTTATCCAGAAAGGCGTCTGGCAGTTCAATCACATTTCTCAACCATAGTGTTGCCTTCACCTTGTTTTATGCAGTTATGATAAAATCAAACAAGCAGAGATTGTTAGTCTTGTTATAAGTACTTCAAAGCGTTTCCTTTTCACGGTACATACCTGATTGTATTGTTAAAATGAAAACACATTCCGCATGTTCCATGTGTGTGGGGCCTGCAGGGCCTCCATGAGCCATTTGGGTTGTTTCTGGGTTCTCCAGCTCCCTTCCACTGTCCAAGACATGCATATGGGTGGATTGGTGTGATTAAATTTCCCACAGTCTGCGACTGAGCGTGTGCACTGTAAAGTGACTGGTACCTTGTTAAAGGTGCCTGCTTACCTTATGTACCCTGATACCTGGGGTATGCCCCACCCTGTGACCCTGACCTGGATGAGCGGTTGGAAGTTGCATGGGTAGATGGTAATTTAGCATTTAAATGTCAGTCCTGGCACACACAACTGAAAAAAAATAATTCCCTTTATTAGGAGCTACATTAATTGAAGAGTCTTACAGTTAAGTTACATTACATTTGTTAACTGTATTCATTTACATTTTTTAATTGAATATATATTGAGTGTTTATAGATAAATATACATACATAGAATGCCTTGTGCAGTATGGTATCATACTGATTAACTTGCAGCTATAGACTGATTCAGTACCTGACAAAGTTCGCCTTGCTGGAATATCTCCTTATCAACACTAGATGTCCCTGGTGGATTTGGGGAAAAAGCTTCTAGAAGCTGCCCGATCGGGTCAGGATGACGAGGTCCGTATTTTGATGGCCAACGGAGCCCCCTTCACGACAGACTGGGTGAGTAAACCTGGATATTGACAATACCCCTATCCTTTTAGGAAAAGGCCTATTTTTGCCAGTGTAGCAGAAGTGCTTTATTAATATATTAAAATTTCTATACTAGAGTTGAGTGGTGTCCTTGACACAGCATTGTATTCTATGTAGTGGTGCATAGAGCTTTGTTAATGATGGCATCCCTGCTTACCGACATGTCTATGAGCTGGTTCTCATTGTACCATCTCCCCCCTGTAGCTGGGAACCTCCCCCCTGCACCTCTCTGCTCAGTACGGCCATTACTCCACCACAGAGGTCCTGCTGCGGGCGGGAGTCAGCCGGGATGCCAGGACCAAGGTGGACAGGACGCCCCTCCACATGGCGGCGTCAGAGGGCCACGCGCGCATCGTGGAGGTGCTGCTGAAGGTAAGACAGCTGGAGAAGTGCCAGTCACCTGGAGGCTACGGCTAATTAGCCTCCCTCCTGTCTGCCCTATGGCTGTGCATGTGCGTCCCGTTATGCCCGTTGGAAGGCAAAACCTTTACGTAGAACAAACTTTGGCTAGCAAGTGCTTTTGATTCGGGTTCCCCATTGTGGTGTGTGGACCCGGTCGGCCATGACGGCTGGCCAGCTGGCCCAGCTCCCTGAGCCACAAGGGTGGGTAGTTCAGGTCCATAAAGTAAAAATCCAGGCCATGATTTTATTTCAACCAACCAGTTTCAGTGATCTGTCACTGTAACCCTTTATACTCAACTAGTTAGTTGAAACAAGATATGGGCCTGGATTTTTCCTTTCTGGACCTGAATTAACCACCTCTGCCGAGCACCATGTCCGGTTCTGCTCAAATCCCAAGGCTGTCCCTAAACATGAGTCTGTCCACATATAAAAAATGGGACCTTAATACAGACCAGATGAAATTACCAAAAGGGTAAGGAGTGCCTTGTCATGAATTCTATATTTATTGCTGTAAAAATGTTCTGGGGAGCAGGCATAGGGTAGGACAGGGGTTGCTACTTTGATGTCACAGTGGCTGCCGTCCATTAAAGACAACCGATGATGAACCAGTTACTGGGCCACCATGTGACTTTGTCAGAACTTACCCAAGGAGCGTCCCCCATTATCTCACGCGCGGCCTCTGACCTGTGGCTGCTTTCAAGCATGGCGCTGATGTCAACGCAAAGGACATGCTGAAGATGACAGCCCTCCACTGGGCCGCGGAGCACAGCCATCGTGACGTCGTGGAGCTCCTCATAAAGTACGGCGCCGATGTTCACGCGCAGAGCAAATTTAGCAAGAGCGCCCTGGACATCGCCATCGACAACGGCAACGAGGAACTGGCTGAGATCCTCCAGGTAGAAGTCACTTTTTATTAGCCAATTAGATATTAATAAAACTGCCATTTTGTCCGGTGTCCCCCCTGCCCTGTGCTTCCTGCGACAGGCTGAGGGTTCGCTGTGACCCCACTGGATAAACAACTGTGGAAGGTGAATGGCTGTTGCTCACACAGAGTGAGAGTAATCTTTTAAAACTTTTGTAATTTGTCCTCCAGGTGTCTATGCAGAACCAGATAAACACCAACCCAGAGAGTCCAGACACTGTGACCATACACACCACGACGCCACAGTTTATAATCGGACCTGGAGGGGTGGTTAACCTGACAGGCCTAGTCTCTGCTGGAAATTCCTCCAAATCCGCAGGTATCTCTTTAAGGTTAAAAGGTTAAGGTTCCCTAGAGGACTGTCCCCTGAACAATTAGCGGTAAAATAGAAATTCAAGCTTTGGAAATGTTTCATGCATGTGCATAAAAGTAGTGCTGTGAATGTAACTGAAATGAGAGAAAAATCGCTAAAATCAGTGACCATTTGGCATGAATTTGTGGCTCAGCCAATCTGTCATGTGATAAGGTGGTGTTATTCTGTTGGGGCTTTTGAACCGGCTGTTACTGGTTTCAAAGAATCGTAAACGTGACTTAACGTCCACTCGATCTGTCTGTGTGCCAAGATGCTCTGTCAGGATACAGGTGACCGTACATGTTCACTAACTGATGTCACATTTTCTCTTAGATGAGGCGGGTCTGTCAACGTTACAGTTTGGCGACTCCTCAACATCAGTTTTAGCTACATTAGCCGCGTTAGCGGAAGCGTCCACCCCTTTATCCAATTCATCCGAAACACAAGGTACTCTATGTTAAGTTATTTAGAACGTAATTTAGATAACATAGTATTTTTGCATTGTTTTCTTACCACTGCATTGTGTTTGCATTCATTTATTGATTATTTTTTTGATGGATTGTTCATTGACATTCAGTTTTTGCTTTGGCACGTGTAAAGATATCATTAGAGGCTGTATGAGAATATCTTTTTCAATCGACTTCGGTGTTCTTGAGGGCTTTATTCAAATTCAGAGTATATGCTGATCTGCAGTGTTTATCACTGCAAGAATTAAGGGACGTAAACTTTCGAAAATATTTTCTCTATGTCAGACACAGGTTGTTATGAATTGATTGATAAATCACAGAATCGTAAATTTTGTTTATCTACTGAGATGTGGTGGGTTTTTCCACATGAATGTGGCCAGTGTTGTCCATTTTCTTGTTTTTTTTTTTTCCTTCCATATGGTTGGTTTTGTGAGTTTGTTCTCAATGGAGAGTAGGATTAGCATGAATGAATGCATTTTCCCTGTTTGTGGTTAAGTGAGGTGATGGGGAGCCCCTGGGGGAAGGACATCCACACGATTGCGAGCGTCGCATTATGCAGTCCTTGACCTTTTCGTTATCACTATTGATCTAAGCAAAGAACAGCCTGTAAAACTCCCTTTGAATGCAGTCCAGAGGGCAGGTTTCCATGTGGAGAATAGACTGGATTTGCTTTTACGTTGCTCTGTGGCAAATTATACTTGAGAGCTTTTTGTTTCATCAAAGGACGATATCCCTGGCGTATTCGGGGATGTTTTAAAGCCATTGCATGTTTCGGACCTGTGTCTGATCACAGACTTGCAGCAT
Source organism: Mormyrops boulengeri (assembly GCA_026781065.1). Taxonomy (NCBI): domain Eukaryota; kingdom Metazoa; phylum Chordata; class Actinopteri; order Osteoglossiformes; family Mormyridae; genus Mormyrops; species Mormyrops boulengeri. The sequence continues at coordinate 7,127,166 of JAODLD010000008.1, read as the reverse complement.
TATTACTGGTAATTGTACAGTGACTCATTTCAGTGGACATTGTCTGCTGAAATAAAGAAAATAGTATTAGGATTTGAAAAACGTGCAAAATCGTTAAAAAAAACTTTTTTTCATATTCCATCAAGTTCTTCTGTTTTTCTTTGGTAAAAATTTTAGCTAGCATGTATATATTAGTAAAGATTTCCATGTTCCGTGACTTCTGCAGACAAATCTGTCATGATTTGTCGCGGGAGCCAGTGTACACTTCCTGTGAAGCTCTTTTCTTTTCCAGTCGTCGCGACAGAAGAGGTGGTGACTGCCGACTCAGTGGATGGTGCCATTCAGCAGGTAGTCAGCTCAGGGGGTCAGCAGGTCATCACCATAGTAACAGACGGCATCCAGCTTGGCAACCTGCAGACGGCCAGTGGGATTGGCCAGCCCATAATAGTGACAATGCCTGATGGCCAACAAGGTAAATCTTTTAATTAAAAAAGGAATCGAATCATCATCACTTTTATTTTTTTTTCCCCTTTCGTTTGTCAAACAAACGCTTTAAAAAACAGACTGACATATGATATACTGAAGTGATAGAATTCAGTTGAATGTCCTTCCAATCAGACGGTAGTTATTAGTCTATGAAAAGATGGCAGTGCTAATAAATTTGTTTTGTGCATTCTTTAAAAATTCACGCGATGAAAAAAATTTATATTAAGATATAATTAAAATATATATAATTTTTTTATGATGTCAGTATATTCATGATATGTTTAATATTGGATTTATGAATCACTGCTGACTAAACTGATTATGACATTTGGTACTACTCTTTATTGGAAAGTTTTTAATGTGCCGTGAATTAGCTAACATTTTATGATAGCAAATGGTGGTAATGGGGCAGTATGCAGATTGAGCTGCTGTTTCTAATGCCAGATGTGTTCAGTTCTAACAGTGCCAGCCACAGACATGGCAGAGGAGACCGTGATCAGCGAAGAGCCATCAGTCAAACGGCAGCGCATAGAGATCATAGAGAACCACATAGAGAGCCCCGAAATCGAGGTAAGATGAAACCGGGCCTGCCTTCTATTGCGCATCATCAGTGGCGAGCTGTTTATTGACGATTGCGCTGGAACGCTTGTCAGAACCTTGCTTTTCTCTGAAATTTCCTACGATGTGTGCAGAAGTAGCTGCTTTTTGCGCGAATAGTGTTCAGCTTCTGAAATGGGTCGTAGGAGTACACGTGGGAGCCAGAAAGACATGGAAGGCAAATGGCTAACATGCTCTTAGTGTGCTTAAAAAAAAACATGACCAGTGTTCATATCGGACAGGCCTGAACATTGGTGTGCGCTGAGCTTTCTATTTTAACATTTTGGTTTTGTCATTTTAGGTACAATTTGAACACCCCAGATAATATAATGGAGGCAGTGGTTGTATAATTGAGGAAATAAAGGAGTATACTTCAGAATGCAAAGGAGGGGAAAAGTGACGGAGAAGGTGTAAAAATGTATCTATTTTTTTACTTTGATACCAGTATTTAAAGAATACATTAACATTGTAAAAGAAATTCTGTCCTGATGTCAGAGACATTAAATAGCTATTGCAAGATGAGCGGTTTATTTTGCAAATAAAATGTCAATAAAACAATTGCTGAATATGTTCTTTTCTCAATTTTTTTCCCCTTCCTTGCTCATTTTCTGTGCTCATTTTTTGTTACCTGAAAGAAGCTGATTACTACTGAGTTGGGGACGTTTGAAGCATAAGGAGTGTTTGTCAGCCAAATCAAAACTGGCTGTAAAATACATTATTTACTGGAGAGCAGCTGAACAAATGGTACAAGTAATGAGCAAACCTTGTTCGTTCTCAGAGCCGTTGAACCTTCCTCCTTTCGATTCTGATTTCATAGCACGATCTGTTTGAAAACAATTAACTCTGAGGGAGAACACCAACCTAACACCTACCTAGTGTTTCACAGCAAACAGCAGATGAACGTGTAGAAAATTATGTTTGTTAGCGGGATATTTATTCAGAATTTTAATGGCCAGTGAGTGAAGAAGACCAAAACGGTGCTTACACCTGTGTAAAAAAAACAATAGTGGAAATGTAAATATTTATGTATGATTTTAGCTACTTTGTTGACAAATCGTGCGGCAGAAGCCTATTTTTTTATCTGCAGTATGGGTTGTCCCAGAGGCATCGTCTGTATTTTCAGATAAAGGATGAATTAAAGTTGCATCGATGAGCATTTTTTTATTGCATATATCTGGGCTGGATAATTACTGATTTTTCTTGATGGAGCTTTACACAGTCTGGAATTTTTAATAGAAACAACCTTTAATACAGGTTAGTGTAGAAAAGCCATTGGCAGCTGTGAAGCACCATGTTTGTGGCGAGTCGTACGCAGTACATGTCTTTGAAGCCATGAGGAAGGGTGTCTTTTGAAGTGTAAGGTTGCCCACAATTGTATTGTGAGATTTTTTTAAGAATGAAAGTCATTTCTGTTAGACTCAAGTTGTTTCCCTCCCTCTCGAAAATGAAAATTGTTTTTCCAGGAGAAGGAAACCTTACAAAAACAGTTAGAGGAGGCCAATCGGGAAGCGCAGAAATATCGGCAGCAGCTTCTGAAGAAGGAGCAGGAGGCTGAGGCGTACAGGCAGAAGCTGGAAGCCATCACCCGTCACCAGAGCAGCAAGAAGGCCGCATGAGCCGCCCCCACAGGCACCCCCACCCCAGGAGGGACGCGCTCAGCCGGCGGGAGAGCTGCCGTCGCTCTTCAGCTCTGTCTACGGAGCATGCTGGAGGAACAACGCTAAAACTGTTACGTTAGGCAATAGGGACGAGGACCTCGCCCTGATTCCCGAGCCATTCGCCAGCTGTGCAACAGACGGTTCCAAGACCCACGTTGGCCGAGGGCGCTTTGATGGGTTCCTGAGCTCTTACCGGCGTCCGTTTGTTTAAAAAAAAAAAAGAAAGAAAAGAAAAAGACAGACTGAATTTAACGGATTGCCTCCCTGCTCTTTTTAGTGGATGGTTATTTTTAAATATGTTTTGTAACACAGGTGGTGCTGCAGGTCTAGCCTCTGTGCTCCGGGTCAACTTGGTTGAAGCTGACTTTGTTCACCTACGCTTTTTCTGAAAACACGCGTGATTTATTTTTATTCCTCCGTTGTTTATGGGTCAAAGCTGTATAAATTGTGAAACAGTGGGCAGTAATGAGTCTGTATGCTAGCTGACAATGTGCACACTACAAGAAAAGGTTTCCTCAGCTTGAAAAGTCCAAGACAGCAGACCTTTTTTTTTCAGGATAATCCGGGAAAAGTAATTCTGCTATGAACACCGTGGCAACTCTTACCAGGGTCACTCTTCTGGCAGTCTGTTTGGGAATGTGGTCTCCACTAACCAAATCCCTATGTGATTAGATACACAGGATGGTGGAAACAGTTACTTCACTGTTCATTTTTTTAAATAAAATATTTTTTAGCATTTAAAATGAAGGAAACAATTGAAGGACAGATTTACATGTACATATTATATCCATTAATGTCCATAAAATAAAAGTCTTTAATTCCAGAAGTTTCCCCCCTTCCCAAAACAAATATTTTAAAATGTATACCTTTTATATATTTAGTTATACCTTCTTTTAACACATTACGGGAGAATGGAATTCTTTTATGTTGCCCTGGTAAAAATTCAATCTTGTATTAATTCATACATTTTTTATATGTGTTTTATATGTATTTTGTGTTGTGATTTTAGAGCTACCGAAGCCATCAAACCATTTGTACTAAATCTCATATCCACACTGTCTTCTGTCCGGATGGGATTTGTGGTGTTTCTGTAACTGCAGCCATTTATAAATAACAACAAAAAAAAAACAAAGATTTAATTTTCAGTGTGAACCGTTATCAGACAGCTTTTTAAATTTCCTGTGCATTTTAAATGAAAAATATAGTGGCAAACTGCATTACAGATACATGTCTCGTCATTTTCCATCTTAAAGGCAAAATACGCTTGTCGTGTACCTGAATGCTCATTCAGAACTGGTGACGCCAGACCTTCTGTAGTTTGTTTTTGTGTTTTTGACAGTTACCGCCAGCTGCTGACGATGCCTCGTTTTTGTTTGTTCCCCCCCCCCCAAAAAAAATAACCACTTCTGAAGATGTAAACCGAGGTCGCATTTCAGTCACAGTTTGCAATGAAGACTTCCAAGACCGCTAAGCTCCAGTGTAAATACTGCAGTAGGCAGCTTGATGAATCAAACCAGAGGTCATTATGCCCCCTATGTCTTTCAGGTAAGTGGGTCCATATGTGAATTTTCCCACGGTATGCAGGCCCTCTGAAGTGATCACCATGTCATTATTTTTTTTTAAGTAAATATTGCATATCCCATGTGCATACTCAGTACATACTCACCACCAGTAATTAACCAATGGCCAATATAGTTCAAATATTTGTTGACCACCCAGAATCCAATGTTCATTTATGCACAGGATGTACTGTGTGCACCACAAATAGACCTTGACATAAAGATTAAGACATGATGTAAGAATTTTAAATCAGAATCTAATAAAAGAAATGTAGACGAAATATTGTGAAGAGTCGATTTCCCCGCGATTTAAAGGCAAAATGATAGATAACATGAGCAATTCTTTTGCTGCGTTATAAAACCGGTGAATCTTAATTGACTTAGTGATTGCTGCCACCTTAAAGAGCGGCCTGATCTAGTCATGAAGATCGACCTCCGATATCAGATACAACAACGTTCCCAAAATTCACAAAACTCTACTTTTTTGTTACGGAGTAAACCATTGAACTAAAGGAACTAACAAAATGGAGGGTCGAGAGATTCTGCAACTGGTCAAATCAATCCACCACTAATACATCAAACACAAGTGCATCTTCAGTTATGTACAACCTGTTTTATAAGAAGCAGTGACTAATCCAATCCCAAGCATAGTAATATATAGTATAAGTAAGCAAACCAAAGCCACATGCTAGGTACTGGATGGATACCAATGGGTAATTGTGATTAAAATATATAGACCGAAGAAATGGCAAGCACTGGTGGGTGTCTGGATTAATCTTCCTGAGAAATATGGGAAGAGTAGGATTATGGGTAAAAGAAATGTTTACATAAACTGACTCATGTCAACCCAAAAATGACGCATGTGCTTTTTCAAATTTACCTCTCATATCTCCAATACCCTTTCTGTGGGCCATTGATAGGATTGTTTCCCTCCTCTATAATGATAATGACGTCACAATTTGGGTGTGCGTCTGTAAGTGGACCTATAAAAACTTGCGCGCCCTTCACAAAAAAAAATATTAACACTGGCCACCCAGGAAGGTCCTCGCCTGTAGTACATCTTGTCTGATTTTAGAGTGGACTCTTGAGAATGCAGGCTGCGGAGTACAATCGCAGAGGTAAGGGATGTGTCATTAATTTCGTCGTTTTTCTTGTCTCGTTGCTGCAGCACATGTATCTCTGATAAATATTTCATAATGTGAAATGTGGTCAAAATGCCAGACACTGGGACATTTAATGCATAAGGTGGGACCTGAAGGCACTCATCCAAAAATTTTGAAGTAAATATCTGTCATGCTCATCATAGAGGAGTATTTGTGTTATATTATCATGTTCCCAGAATAACTGATAATTGTAACTTAACTGTTTTCTGCACTCAAGGGAAAGAGCTCATTGACTATATCACGGAATACCTGACCCAGATCAGGCTGAGGCAGGTCAGCCCCGATGTCCAGCCAGGTTACATGCGCAGCCTCCTTCCAGAAAATGCTCCCATAGAACCAGAAAACTGGGAGGAAATCTTTCATGACATTGAAAAAATAATAATGCCTGGGGTAGGTTTTTCAATGTATTCCTCTATAATCCTGCTCTCAGAAAATTCATTTTGTTGTATAGGTTTAGAGCGGTGATTCCCAGCCTGCTCCTCAGGGACTTCGAGACAGCCCATGTTTTTGCTTCCTCCCAGCGCCCTGCCAGACAGTCCACATTTTTGCTCCCTGATAACTCCCAAAAATGTGGACTGTTAGAGAGGTCCCTGAGGAGCGGGTTGGGAAACACTGCTCTGGAGAGCTACAGGGTCCATTCTGGATGAAATTAAATTGGTACCAGTGAAAAAGAATCTGGAATGGGAAACTCAATCATGATGGGTGGTCAATTAAAGCTGGTGGAGGCTTCCTGGATAGTTCTGTTTTTCTGATGTATTGGAAATGAAAATTATTATATTATATTATTATTATAATTATGGAGTATTTCTCTTATAAACATTGTACCAGCTTTGTAGGTTCCTTAATGCTGAAGTTATGATCCTTAAGTATTTGAGTTGTTTGTAATGTATGGAGTTTTCTGGAAGGTCTGATATGGTTGTAGTTCATGGTGGTAGCTAAGCAAGCTGGAGCTCCTGAGTTGGCTTTAATGGATGGTGATTGTTCAGACTGCTATGATCTGGTATAGGAGAGTGACCGCAGGGCTGTGTCTCACCATGCATCAGGTGGTACACTGGCAGAGTCCATACATGCATGCCTACTTCCCAGCTCTCAGCTCCTGGCCCTCCCTCCTGGGAGACATGCTGGCAGATGCCATCAACTGCCTTGGATTCACCTGGGTAAGTGGGTGAAGGCTCCTGTAACAAGCTGCTCAAGCCAGTGAACGAGTGGCTGTTTGTCTTGCATGCTTAATGTCTTCGTTTCTCCAGACAAGCAAAGATCTTAAATACAATGAAACATACAGTCAACATACAGGGACAATTTTGAAAGCTGAACACAAGAATGTGACCATATTTGATCACCTAAAATATCATCCATCCATCCATCCATCCATCCTAGTGGCGGAGCCAGGAAACTTTCAGTGGGGGGGCCAGGGTGGGTCCAGAGGTCATTTTGGGGTCATTTTGTGGCAGCAAATACATCTAAATATGAATATAAGG
>JAODLD010000008.1:7078364-7090269 GCA_026781065.1 Mormyrops boulengeri | reverse complement strand
AGATGTTTTATTTCCTCCAAAGACATAGAAAATCACAAATAACCTGAAATTTTCCTTGGGTCTCAGGAGGATATTGGTTTTATTTTTATCCATTGGTATCTGGGATTGTTTATCCATGTCTTTGTTTTGTTTCCCTGTTCATGGTTTACTCGCCCGTGTCTTGTTTTATTATGTTCTGTTTTACTTGTGTTCATTGTCTTTCTTAGTGTCATTAGCCCTCAGTGTTTATTAATGTTTCCTAGTCTCTAGTGCTTGTTAATTGTAATATACCTCACCTGTTCCTTGTTGTCCTGAGTCCTGGTGATTGGTTGATTTGATTATGGTTCTCACCTGCCCTGTGTCGTATCTTGTTAGTTGTCTATAAAAGTGCCTGTTTTTGTTCTGTTCCTCAGTGGGTCATTGTGGCTGCTTCCCAGTATTAGCAGTGTTCCTCTCTGCCTTTAGTATTGGTGGTCTCAGTGTTGCTCCCTGACTTTTGTTTTGACCCCTCACAGTCCATTTATTTTCTGGTTCTCTCTTCGCATTCTGTTTTGTTAAATAAACGCCAGGCTAGTGATTGGCTGAGCGAGGCCCACCCTGGCACCACTACAGAGCTAGGCCTGTCATATCAACCAAATCACCTGTCAATTAGCCTTATATGGAAGAAACTGGACACTGGAGGCAGTTTGTGGGTCAGCGGGCTAAGCCTGTGTGCCTGTAATCAGAAGGTTGCCAATTCCAACCCAGCCTCTGAGCAGGTCCTTGAGCAAGGCCCTTAAGCCCCAGCTCCCTGGGTACCGCAACAGGTGGCCACTCGTCACAGCCAGCGTACTCTACAAAGAGCAAGTTGGGGGAGGCATAAAGAGAATTTCCCCACAGGGATCAATAAAGGTACCTATTAATAATAATGAAATGATTATCCTTTGATAAGACTAATGCCAAAACGAGGAATAGAAACGAGAGTGAAGATTACAGTTCAGGGTGACTGACCTACATTTTGTTAGTCAGAATGAGGTATAGTGCAGACCATAGTTTGAATTCAGGTAATGTATTTTTTATATAAATGTATAATGTCTTGGAACCTTAGATATAGCTACATGCTGATCCCACTTTTGAGATTCAACGGCTAAATACAGGTGCTTGCCCAGTATACCACATTTTATGACAGAAAGTAAATTTTACCTATTTCTGTGGATCCGAGGAAGCCTATGATAAAGCCAGCAGCGTGATACAGAGGCAGATTGATGTAAACAATGTCCTTCGACGTGACACCGTTGGTCGTCAGCACTGCCATGGCGATCAGAAGACGCTGCTGGTTGATTACAGCTGCTTTCGGGAGGCCTTTAGCAAAGGTGCAGGGAGACAGTGCGTTAAAGTTAAAGCTTCAGAACTGACTGATGCTGCACTGGAAAGCTGGTCTCATGTCTCGCCCATATGCGACTACAATTAAAAAGTTCATGCTTAACAAAGTCGATACCTATGCATGCAAAATCTAAATATCACAGAAAAACACTGTTTACATTAGGACACTGAATGAGGGTAGTTCTGAAATCTAACATAACTGAACATGATTAAATACTGAAACACACTGAAATTTAACTAACAGAAAGTGCCATAAATTGTTTGAAGAATGAGTCAATGTATATTGATGTTATAGGACAGGAGAAGAACATGAGGAATGGAACATGAGGAGTGGAACATGCCTGTTGTTCCAGATGTGTAGATGTAAACAGCTGGGCTTTTTAATGTTATGTTCGACCTCGCTGATAGCGGAATGGGCTCATCCGATGCCGCTTCCACCTTGTCCAGCAAGGTCACCATACCCTGGGTGCTCTGCTCCTTTGCCATGACAAACACGGTGACATCCTGCTCCTGCAAGGCGGGGAGAACTTCCCGCACGGCATCTGTGAGGTCTGAAGAGTGGGGCAGGAATACGGAGGAGTGAAGAAGTTGGTAACTAAAGTTATGACATAAAACTAAGAGTCAGAGGTGGAAAGTTCAGATCCAGAAAGAACAAATCCAGACCAAGGTTTTGTTCCAACCAACCAGTTCAGTACTTTGTGACTGTGACTCTTTATCCTCAACTGGTTGGTTGAAACAAAACCATGGTCTGGATTTATACTTTCTGTTCCTGAACTTCCCACCTCTGCTAAGACCTTTCCATCATGCCCTCCCAACTCTTAACAAAATGACCTAAGATTTCTGTGAATTGTTAAACCATCACTTTAATGGACAATAGGCCAAAGCTTTGTCATTTGCTTTTCTCCAAAGATATGGTACATAAAGTCAAGAGCACCTTCCATGTGGAAACAAGGTCTACATGCATGTTCACTTAGAACATTGTGACAGAGACCAAAGTACTTAACAGGGTATTTCGTTTAAACCCAGTTAAAGAAGGGGTATGATTCAAGAATGATCTGAAAAGGAACACCGCGCACTGCGCATTCTCATTAAACACATATACACACATTTGATTTTGATTCAAGAGAGAGGTTTGGTAAGTGTTTCCCCAGGCTGAACAATGCATTTGATATTCCTCGATAACGTTGCTGTGGATTAAATAAATACGTTACATACAGATGTACAGAAATAAACATTTCAAAGCAAATCACTCTAGTTAATTAAATGAAATTATTTTCACTTTTTACCTGCAGTTGTAATTAGGACTTTTGCCCCACAGCAGCCGAAACAGTGCAAAAGAGACTTTGACCTCACGTTGTGATTGAGCAGAGCCACTGAGCAGCCCAGCTTCTCCAGCGCGATCCAGGTGAAAACAAACGCCGGCTCGTTTCCCATGTAAAGCGCAGCTGTGTCCCCCGCTCGCAACGTGCTGTGTCTTTTCAAAGCCTGGGCGATTTTGTTGCCTTTTGCGTCTGTCTCCCGGTATGAAAACGTTTCATTTTCAAAAATGATGAATGGTTTGTCGGGGTGCTTTGCCACTTGCTCGTAGAATTTGTCTAATACGAAACATAATCCTTTCCCCATCGTGCGCCTAGCAAACTTGATCAAAGCTCTTATAATTTTTACCATATACAAGCAGTCCATCCAAAAGTAAGGAAAATACACATTTATAACCAGTGGTAATACAACCACGGTGGCAAGAAATGCTGAGAAAATGTACATTGTAATCAAAATCAGATGCAGATGAATTTATTGCCGAACTATGTTTATCCACCAGTTGAATGAAGTCAGAGGAGCATTATTCTGAAGTATAGCCAGTACACCTAGCTCCCAAATAACCGTGGACTTTGCTAAATCGGTAGGTTTTTACAGCGTGAAGGCGGAGCATTGTGATCTTCAGTGATTTGCACTGTCAAATTTTGAGTACTCTTGCGCTTACGAAGGCTGTGCCGCCTTCCGCAACCATCAGCCCAGTCTTACGCGTATTACATCTGTTACTCAATCGGCTTATTTAAAAATTGTAGTGGTGCATCCATATTTAGTAAAGTTATAAACAGTGGCAGTGGGTATTGTAAACGCTTTGATTTAAAGGTCAGATTATAGGCCGACAGTGAAGTCATTTTAAGTATCTTATAGTTACGCACTACCAAAACAGAGAATCTGATTTACTTAAACATCCTGTATCGAATGAATGTGAGCATTACAAGATGTCTTCTAATATCTAAAGATTACAATTTTCAAAACACTACATTGTAATTAACTATACCATGTTGATTAGTGCTACTTTGAAGATGGAAATTATAGAAGGCACTTCAAATAAAAAAAATATAACGTGAAAATCCGAATCAGGCCTGTAACCAGAAATACATTTCGTGGGGTGTAGATTTTTCTGTCCTGGTGGGGGGGGTCAAACCCGGAAATTTACTATGTGACTACTTGCCTGGTCCAAGTTGTTTTGAAGTTGCACTATTGAGGAATGCTATTGGTCAGGGGGGGTGGATTTCAGTAAGATTTGATTACCAGCAGCCTAACTCCAGGTAATCTAGTTAATGTCACCCACTCAATTCATGTAATGTAATCCACCTACTTCTAACTAGAAACCTTTGAATTAGGGTTTTATAGGGTACATTTAACTGGGTATATTCAACAAGAGAAGTACGTGAGGAGAGTGTAGTGAAGGTGGACTTTGTTATGTTTTCCTGCTGTTTGTTTGTGGAGTTTTGACTCCATTTTGTGTTGGGGGTCTAATCATGTTTAGAATTTAAGATAACCTGTGCGGCTAGGCCATGCTTCCCAGTATCTCTGCTGTCTGTTGTGTTGTGGTACACCTTAGATCTTAGAGTTGTCATATTTGATGGGGAATGCAGTTAGATGGTGCCATCTAGAGGGTCCAGTAGAGTTTTCTCCGTCTTTCTTATTTATGTTTTGTTAGGTTTCAGTTTCTAATTACACATTTTTGGTGGCATCAGTTAAACAGGAGAATATAATAAGATGTCAAAAATAGAATGAGGTGGAATGAAGATTATGGATAGGCGGTGATTAGCCACCTATTGGAGGGACAGGCAGTTGGACCTGGCAATACACAAGCCCAGGATGAGGGGTTTCATCGTCAACTAGAAGAGCTCTCGAGGTTGACCACCCGCAGCTGCTGGTCCTGAATGTACCACTTGGCACCAAAACTCAATGACAGGCTGAAGGCAATGTCCTGTAAGATGCTGGGAACTGCTGCCTGACCTTGTGGGAGTGTAGTCCCCATTCTAGGGGTTTCTAGGTCAAACCAAAGGCCTTATCTGGAGTTTAAAGAATACTCTGACATTTCACCTACTCAGGTTCCTGACAGCAGGTAAATTTTCTAAATTCTCAATGAGAAACGCAGAGATAACAAGTAGCAAAGACCTTAATTACACTGTCAGCATTCTTGCTGATTAAAACTACAGAAAACATGAATTCCAATACCATTATGAATGGCAATGAACCAGTAGGTCCAAGCATACTTAATATGATCTATTTATATTAATATTATGTGTACAACTGGGGGCGTGCCAGAGATTTTGGACCCCATGGAAGCATGTCATATTATATCTCCAGAAAAGACCAATCCAATCACCACCCCCCCCCCCAGCAACCTGTTTACCCACAACAGTGGATTTGGCACGTCAACAGCTTTTTTTTTTCCTTCTTCCTGCGTTGCCGAATGTAACATTTGATGTGTGGAACGAGGATATAATTCCGAATATCGCCTATGTCATCCGGTATACAGTGACATTTTGTGGGAGTTTGAACTTGAGTACCTTCAAAAAAATCTTGGAAAAAATCCTACCTAACGAAATCCGAAAGTTCATCATCTGTTTAACGAGTTTAAATGCTTTTTTGAATGAACATTTGGGAAAATGTTTTTATGTGTTTTTGAATTGTAAGATTCTGGTTTTAGTTGGATTTTTCCGTCGGCGTATGTGATTTGAACGGTACCATAGTCAAAAGAAATAAAAGCCATAACATATTTCTGCGACAGTTTGTCTTTTAATTATGAGTAACTATAATGGTGGGCACAGTAATACGTACCGTAACTTATTGCCTCAACCTTAAACAGAAACCGGAGATCAGAAGGCCGCAGCAGTATCTAGGTTATTTAAGAGATTATTTAACAAGTTTCTTAAAATAATTATGTCATGACACTGATTCTTGTTTTCCTCTATTAAATCCGAGTTCTGCAATCGCGGATTTCCATGCATAAATCCCCTCCGTTATCCAGATTATAACGGTTATTTAACCACTCACATAAAAAGCTTTTCGTCACGTACAACCCCTGATATCTTAAATGGCAAAGTAGGTTGAGCTGAAAGGTACAGTTTTTATATCACGTTCTGCCACGTCGCGCTTAGTCGGATTTCTGTTAGGGGGCTGATACTGTATGCATGACTTAAGGTTTTAAAAGCGGACGATTCAAAGGTAGTTTTGAGCCACCAGAGGGCCTGGTCTACATCATTTTCGCTAAGATTGTGTTCAAACGCATGCATGCATGTAAACAGGCGCAGGCAAGTACAATATAATTAAATCACCGCAATCACTGATAAAACTCACCTTGCCACCGCATTTTTACTCAGACATGTTTCCGATGGAGAAGAAAATGATAATTTCCCACATTCTCTGATTATTACAATATATTCTTGACGGGATGGCGTTAACGCATGGTTGCCCATTTTTGTTCAAATCCCTGTATAAAACGCATGTGAAGGTCTATCGGTAAGAATGTGGTGAACAAAGTCGTTAATGACAGAAAATACCCGTTAGCTACGCATTTAGTAGAGAATAAACGACTTTTAATTGTTTGGTTAAACTTAGCACCCAGATTTGAAAATATTTAACCGATGGCCGCAGCTGCAAATAACTTTGGCTGTATAGCTCAATTCTAAATGCACGGAATGAAAATTTAATACGTTAAGGTATTTTTTTAGTTAAAACGCATATTTTATGCGTTGCATGTAGGTTTTCGCACTAAATATCAGTTTCTCATTTTCGCTTTATTAAACGCCGTTTCAGTCAGCCCATCTTGTTGCGCCACTTTTCCCCCCTTTTCTTAGATCCAGAGGAGGGGACTGATAAGAATGTGCTGCCGCAACGTATCGTCTTTCATGGTGAATTTTTAAAAGTCACGTTGCTTCATGACTCTTAATAGCGACCAATAGGCTACCAAGTGCCGCTGAGATATAAATGGGTCCAGCAGCGGATCTCCAACACGATCTCCGAGGTACTAAATCTGAGCATCGCTAGTCGCCAGAATCCCCATTTTCTTTTAAGTATCGGGCTCGACGACAATGCTGCGAGTAAGGTGTCTGAGAGGAGGTAGCAGGGGGGCTGAGGCAGCTCACCTTATTGGAACTATGGTTAGTATAAATTCATAATTATTTTCAATCATAAATAGCAAAATAAAATTCGTGCATTCTCTGAAGATGGCCTGCTACTCGTCGACTTTTGTGTTTAGTATGCAAACATTTTATAACATTTAAACAGGGACATCAGTGTCTTTTTGCATAAATTGTCAACCGATTAAAAATCTGAACATTTTAGTGACATTTTCTGCAAAGATTAACTTTCTTTCGATGGGAAAAAAATCGAATCATTCCAAGATCATTCCATGCAATGTTTTTTTTTTTTTTATAATTTTGGTTTTCTTGTTTAATCTGTTTAAATGCACAAGTCATTTTCTTCATTAGTTTCTTGTACAACTATGAATGACAGAACAGCTGTCTTTGGCACCTGGCCTGCCTGAACCTAATGACGGCCACGCCCGCGAAATCCTTGAAAGTTATCTACTATATCGCTATAGATATCGAATTAAAGTAGTACTTGGCTGAAAATCAACAGGGTTTACCGTCAAAGGTTTATGTTACCTCATTGAAACGCCAACAAAGGATTTAAACTCTTTAATATTTGATGAAATAAAAAGAAATCGAATTGAACAGTATGTGTGCATCTTGACACATACTCATTGTATAACATTTTATCTATGAAATCCTGCTTCACCGTACTTCGTCGGATATTTTTTTTTTCTCAAGATTTATCGCCGAGAAAAAAAATTGGGCAGATAAAAACGCTGTTAACTTGACTTTCATGTGATTACCCGATTAATTGGTTTAGGCTGTAGTGATCCGCTCCCTTGACGACGTGGCCCTAAACGCCCCCTAGGTTGGCCGAGCAGTGACTGGGTGGGTGCAGAGAGCATTCCGGAGCACCGCTAGCTCAGCCGCGGCGGTTCAGCCCGCAGCCGCCGAGGACGACACCGTGTCCGATTCCGAGCGCCTCGAGTGTCCCGTCTGCGCCTACAACGAATGGGACCCGCTGGAGGAAGTCATAGTTGGAAGAGCCGAGAATGCTCGCGTGCCTCCCTTCACTGTGGAGGTCAAGGTAGGGTATAGAAATTAGAAAGTAGACTTTCGAAATGTATTATTTTTTACTTTTTTTGCGAATGTTATTTTGTCTAAACAAGCAAATACTTCTAACTATTTTCTGAGCACATTTAACATACTACCGTTAACTTGAATTCTTACAGGCCAACACATATGAGAAGTATTGGCCCTTCTACCAAAAATATGGGGGACGGACATTTCCTGAGGGACACTTGAAGAAGGCTGTGGCCGAGATTGAGGAAATGTGCAATATTTTGCGCCTGGAGGGGGTTACCGTGAGGAGACCAGAACCCATCGACTGGTCTTTTCAGTATACAACCCCCGATTTCACATCTACAGGTGGGCTTGGTCTGTCTGCTATCTATCCTCCAGGCTTTCTGAGGTGCCGTTATTTATTAGTATGTGCAACTTATGAGGCTTAGTGCTAAAGTTTTGTCCTCCGCAGTTCCCGTTGTCCTATGGAAGATATTATCTAGCTTTAGCCCCCCCTAAAAAAATGCCCCCCAAATAAATGTGTGCTTATTTGCTTAAGTCATGAATAGTTTGCCATCATCCCCCTCTAGTAAAGAGACTGCTCCCCTATCCATCCATCCCTAAATGTGCCCCTGCTAGCTGGAATGTTTCTTAATTCTGAAGCTTCTCTCTGGGGTTGACTGAGACACCATCCTAGAGGTCGGGCTGTGCTTCTTACAGGAGAACTCTGACCATCTTCTCTTCCTCTAGGCATGTACGCTGCTATGCCCCGTGACATTCTTCTGGTCGTGGGTAATGAGATCATCGAAGCCCCCATGGCGTGGAGGTCTCGCTTCTTCGAGTACAGGGCCTACCGCCCCCTCATTAAGGAATATTTTGGAAAAGGTGCAAAGTGGACCACGGCCCCAAAACCAACCATGGCCGATGAACTCTATGACCAGGTAAAAAAATGTCTTTGAAGCGGCTTATCAATCAAGGACAGGAGTGGGCGTGGAAATCCAAACTGCGATATCCTTATCCATATACTTAGCAAACAGAACCCAAATGGAGACATGTGAACCAGCTCTGCTTATCAGAAAAAAAGTGGCAAGTCAGCACTTTGTGGAATTGAGAAATGCAGCTCGATAATAACGGACATGTCAGTTCATTAATTCCTGATCTTTTGAAGTACAGTAAAATCCCATTATAACGGACTTCAAGGGACCTGGCAAAACCGTGCGTTATATCCAAAGTCCATTATATCCAGAGTTGCTGTATGCCCAGAACACAACTACAGGACACCACTTACTCATGCCACACCCCAGCAGACACACTTGTGGTATAGATTATTATATTGTACATGTAGCAATCCAACTTTACCTGACTGTTGAAAGTATATATGGCCTATAAGTGGTTATACATGTACGGTACAGTAGTAACCTTCACCTCATTGCTTACTGCATCCCTCCAGCTGCGAGCGTCGTCTGCCGATGCACAGCGTGCCTTTTGATGGACAGCCATACACACAAATCAGTGTTGCCTGCTGTTACACCATGCCTATTTATAGAACGTGACTATTAATAATCTCGACTACGTATCTGCACTGGATATCACTTGCACGCCACGCGCCTTGTCGGCCGAGCCTGCATGTCCATTATAGCCGAACAAAACTACAGCTAAAAGCGGCCCTGGGGACCAAATCGTTTGTCTGTTATAAGCGAAATTCCATTATATGCAAGTCCGCTATATCCGGTGCTTTTTCTGCATGTTCGTAAAGGCGCATGGCCGGGACCAGCGGACCTCATCCGTTATAGATGATATTCCGTTATAAGCGAGTCCACTATAATGGGATCTTACTGTATTGTCTAAGTATCTCGCTCTGAAAGACGCAGGAAGATGTTTTGAGCTCAGGGTGTTTGAAAGTCGGAATGATCAATAGACTTTACTGAAGTTATTTTGCATCATCGGCAGCTATCAGCAGCTACCAGCAAGATAACAAGCATGAAGACGTAGACTGGCTTTTTTGGTTTTTATGCTACAGGTCTGGGCTGACTGCCCTACAGTATTCTGATACTGCATTACCATCAACAAGCAGAGGGGGTGCTAAAGCACTTCAGCAACCCTATTTCAATTTCTG
Source organism: Mormyrops boulengeri (assembly GCA_026781065.1). NCBI lineage: Eukaryota > Metazoa > Chordata > Actinopteri > Osteoglossiformes > Mormyridae > Mormyrops > Mormyrops boulengeri. Next base: position 7,080,393 of record JAODLD010000008.1, on the reverse strand, counting down.
CTGGTTCTGGCTTACTTAGGGCACCTTTAATTCTTGGTTATGGTCTAAATGTTACCTGTGACTTGCATCTACAGGATTACCCCATCCGAACTGTGGAGGACAGACACAAACTCGCTGCTCAGGGAAAGTTTGTCACCACGGAGCATGAACCCTGTTTCGACGCCGCCGACTTCATCCGGGCCGGGCGGGACATTTTCGTCCAGAGGAGTCAGGTGAGTTTCAAAGCCCAACACCAGCGGCATGTCATGCTTATCATGAAAGGTGCTTAAGCCAGTGGCTGCTATCTTCATGATCCCCAGAATGTACCAGTCAGCAGGATTATTCAGCAGGAGATCAGAAGGGTTAAGGTGTTTTCAAGGGTGGATCCAAGCAAATGCAGCCCAAAACTCAACAAAGACCTTGAAATACCATTGCATCACTATCTTAAAGAGGCATGTTTATCATTATTTGGGCCATATGTAGGTGAAAATGTTACCTAACCCTTCCATGATGCAGACGCTTGTAGCTAAAATAGAAGAGTAGCATGGAGATAGCTGAGTAATTTATTATATTTATAAAGACAATTTGTAAATGCACAGGAAATGAGTCAAGTATCACGCTCAGTGCGTCCAGATTTTTTTTTAAGGTGACAAACTTCATGGGGATAGAGTGGATGCAGAGACACCTGGCCCCCACCTACAAGGTGCATATTATCTCTTTCACGGACCCCAACCCCATGCACATCGATGCCACTTTTAACATCATCGGGCCGGGCTTGGTACTGTCCAACCCGGATAGGCCCTGCCACCAGGTCAGTATCCTGTTTGTGTACTATAACGACTATGTTTATGGTAGCATTTATGTATCGCATTTTTGTCAAGTTTATTTGGAAGCTGAGAAATTTTTTTGATGACGATTAATTTTTATTTTTAGGCCTGAGATCAAAACTCAAATCTGGCACCAATATGTGGGATTATTGAAATACTTTACATTAAACTTAAAATACATTGTTATTACTTTTGTCCTCCCTAAAATAAAGTCGGTAAAGAATATACATCCGCAAACTTTTAGTTACTGACGTAAATTATCCATAGACTTTTTAGAATAATCATATAAACGGTGGGTTGTCGCAAAAAAAAAAATCCGTGCATTGCCCATCTTTACGTGTCCTATGCTGCCATCTGCTGGAAGAATGCTAGACTGACATGACGATACTTCTTCATTAATTGCCCGTTAACAGATAAAAATGTTTGAGAAGGCTGGTTGGAATGTTGTGAAACCTCCGACACCTTTGATTCCTGATGGTATGTACTGAATTGAGAAAACTAATCTGATACTGAAACTCTCATTCAGCTTCGTTCCTGTTTTCATTTTTCCTGTAAGGAGATATTAAATTTGCCAGTTTTTGGAGCGTGCTCAAATAATGCTGGTGAGTGAATGGAAAGAGAGCAGCCTAACCCTGCTCACATGTTACCTGTCGTCTTAGATCATCCCCTGTGGATGTCTTCAAAATGGCTGTCAATGAACGTCTTGATGCTGGATGAAAAGCGTGTAATGGTTGACGCCAATGAGACGTCCATTCAGAAAATGTTTGAGCGTCTTGGTGAGTTTATGCAGACATTTATATTTGTACAGGCAGCGATAGGATCTTTCAGTCCAGTCTTCTGTTCAATGGAAATTGTTCAAAACAAAATGCAATGTATTTGGTTTCTGAGGGCATTTGGAGAAGGTACTGACTGGACAATGATCTTAAAGACAAGTAAAATATGGGCCAAAGAATTACATTGTTATTTTTCAACAGGTTTCCTTCAGTATTTCTGTACACTCTCAGAAAAAAAGGGTACAAATTTGTACCTTTGCTTGTCACTAGGGCTGTACCCTCAAGGGTCTGCCAATTGTACCCTGTAGGTACAGCCCCAAGGGTCTGCCAAGATCATTGTCCAGTCAGTACCTTCTCCAAATGCCCTACCCTGTAGCTGTAGGTAATTGTGCCTTTTAAGATACAGAAATGGACTCTGAGGAACATTTCTGTACCATTGATGATACATTG
>JAODLD010000008.1:7063576-7075531 GCA_026781065.1 Mormyrops boulengeri | reverse complement strand
CCCCCCCCCCCCCCCCCCCCCCCCCCCCCCCCCCCCCCCCCCCCCCCCCCCCCCCCCCCCCCCCCCCCCGGCTCACATGTCTGCTAAGAATAAACTGGCATCTAATCTTGCAGACTGGTCACCTTCATTCTCATTTGTCCAAATGTGAGCCGTAGAGAGTAGATTTTAGTAATTCACAGTGTTTGTCTATTGACCTGAACGAAGTTCTTTTCCTCCTGAAGTAGACAATCCTGACTATGTGGCCTGTATCCATGAAAAAAAATTAAAACGTGACGGTTTTAAAGGAGATTTTTGTTCAGTCATTACTGATTGTTAGGGGGTGCAATATAAAATGCAATCCAAAAGAAGTGGCTATTTTGACAATCTTTTTTTAGCATGCAGAACTCGAAATAGATCAATAATGAAAGAAGGTGGTATAAATGTATAAATATATTTAAAACCTATATAAATGCGTCTTGCATTATCTTTAGGCACGTTTGATAATTTAATAGAAGGATGTAGGCTAATTAAATAAGATGGTAATTCAGGTGACCACGGCATTAGCGCTCTAATTTCAGCAGTGTGTGTAAGCTCATTGTAAGCGCTGTGTAGGTTAATGAACTGCACTAAACGTCCCACTGACTTCCTAAACTGGCTTTATCAAAAAAGGTTACATGAAAAACAACTTTGTTACCCTGCTCTCTCTTTTTTTTTGGCTGTTTTTTCGACAGAATCCTACTTTACCCGTAAATAAGTTTAACTGTAATTAAAATTTTCTTCTGCTTCTTATACATTACGAGTAGATGCGTCACAGCAAAGGGAATTATAATTTATTATATTTTGGTAGACAAAGTATTTGGGTCAACAGAAACTGTATGGGAGACTGTGACCGACTGTCCAGCGTCTACATGTGTAATCCCAGCGCTTCATAGCCGGCCCACTCGCAAGCACGTCTCTGAGAGATTCTTGTCCAGTTGCACCGCCCCGGACGCTGTGTTTGCCTTCATACCCGGTTGGTAAATGGAGCTTTAAGGTCTTTTAGACCCCTACGTCCAAAACCACTGGAAATGTGCAATTTGGCAAATGTCTGAGGGATCTTACGCAATGGAAGCATTTAGGTCTTAAATATTTGATGTCTCATTTTTCTTTTTTATGGTAGTGAGCACGTTTCTGTACTAGGACCAGAATTATTTTCTCGTCTGTATTTTTGTTCATTCCGGTGCAGTTTTCTGTGGGCCTTGCACCGTCTGGGCAAGTGATAAAATGTCTCCCTTGATACAGGCCCGGAAAAAGTTAAGAGACCACTCTGTATATTTAAACAAATTTGCATTTCTAAATCCTGGTTTAATCGTGGTTCTACTGGCAGACGGCTACGCTGAGCAGCAGGTTGCTACCAGGTTCAAAATTTCTAAGAGAGCAGTACACAAGAATAAGGTGAAGCAGGAGACACTGGGAACGACCAGAAACCAGCCAGGTAAAGGGCGGAAGCGACTACCTAATACCAGAGATGACCGCTAACTGATCTGACAGTTTCTTATGAATCATAAAATTACCTTTAAATGGAATGGGAAACATTAAGTGCAGGTGTGAAGTGCACTGCTAGGACAGTGTGTATCAGGCTTCTAGAAGCAGGACTGAAGTCCCAAAAATCAAGGAAGAAGCCCTTCATTAATGAGAAACAGAGAAGACCCAGGCTGCAGTTTGCAAAAATATATTTACACATGAAAGATTAGTGAAACAAAAAATTGTGTTATGGTCTCGTAATTTTTTCCACGGCTGTATATGTGGTCAATGTTCACTACTAAGTTTTCTCTTTGTAGGACTAGATCAGGGTCGACCACTGCAGGACCTGGGCAGGCTGAAATCTTAGCTCAGCTCAGTTGATCATAAGTTGGATTAAAATGGCTACTGTGGTGTCAGTCATCAATAAATACCGTAGATGACTTTAAGCTGATGGCAGGGTGGTGCAGTGGTGTGCACTGTTGCCTCACACCTCTGGGACCAGGGTTAACGTCTTCACCATGGTGACTTTATGTGTGTGGAGTTTGCATGTTCTACCGGTGTTGTCGTGGGGTTTCCTTTAGGTACTCCAGTTTCCCCCCACAGTCCAAAAACATGCTGTGGTTAATTGGAGTTACCAAACTGCCCATAGGTGTGAATGGTGTGTGAGTTTGCCCTGCAATGGGTTGGTGCCTCATCCTGGATTGTTCACTGGCTTGCACCTATAGGCTCTGTACTCTCCCCCCCTCCCCCCATGACCCTGAATAAGTGGTTATGGAAAATGGATGGATTTTAAGCAGCATGATTTTTGCTTATGCCCAACAGAAAACTTTGTGGCAGCTTGGTAGAGAAAGTTCAAGGTGATTAGAAGGCGATTAGTAAAATGGTATCGATCATGTAGAAATGCATGCTGGGCTGAGATTTAGACATCGCTGCCGGGATTTCTAGTCAAAGATTTGAAAATGCGTAGTGTGATTACACAAAGCCCTTAACAACTAAAATGCAATATAATGTTTCAGTCTAAGAGGCTTTTTTGCCTTGGATGACATTTATGGATAAATGAACATAAATGATCATTTAAATTATAGCAACATGTCTGTTATTTACACTTTTAGTGAAAGTTTTCACCCCAAAGACCTGCAGCCACACCAGTCCTCCATGGAACAGGACCCCCACCCTGCTATAGGCCATCCTAGACTATACAGCCTGGGACACGGCAAAAGAGGCAATGGTGTTAAAGAAACTTTTTAAATTTGGCCAATTGAGCTGCAGCGTGATACCCCCTTCCCCCTGATTGGCAGATTTTACCAACAGCACACCAGCTACCACCCTGATTGGTAAGTTTTACCACTGGCACCCTCTGCTTTGATTAGCATATTATTGATGTTCCATCATTTTTAATTCCCTCTCGTTCCTCTTTTGGCTCCAAAATATAGCTTGGAACCCTACAAATCCTATGATGATCTGCACTTAACAGACTAAAAATAATCTGCTATGAACTACCTCCCCAAACTGAACTTTACAGCCCCTTTTATTCTGTCTGAACTGTAAAGCTTAAGCCGCCGCCCAGTAATTTCTGGATCCTGAAAACTGACATTTCTATCCTCCCTGCCACATGCCACCAGCACTGTGACCGTGTGATCGTGTCAGGTTTGCCACAATATGTAAAATAAATAGCCTAATGCATTGTTTCCCAGTCCGGTCCTCGAGAATCTACTGCAGTCCACGTTTTTGCTCCGTCCTAGCTAACTCCCAGTGGGCTGCCTGTGGGACACCCAAGGACAGGGTTGGGAAACACTGGCTTAATGACATTTTCTTTACTTAATTGTAAGGTAATAATCTCAGATATTCCTCATGTCACCTCCATAACAAGATGTCATAAACGAATGACTATCTGTTGCTTGATATAGGTGACTTTCCTGACGTCCAGAAGATGGTGACAATGGGTCGCAAGTAGCTGTCCTTCCTGCTAGCCCATCTGCCTCATCTTAAGTGATATTGAAGGGATTCCGGTGGCTAGGGATGTAGCCAGGATGTCATAAGCGTCGTCCTACCCCAAGTCACCACACACAATGACCAGAGGTGTTTGTTGGATGGTTTTAAGGGTCCCACACAGATTGGTGTGCCCTGTACTTTGATTACTATGTACATTTAATAACGTGCTGTGTCTTCAGAAACAAGCCATATAGATTCCCATGAATTTTATACACTGTTTTATTTTCATTGGTAGTAAAAAGTTCATAGTTAAGCCATATGGCTGCAGATGGTCTCTGCTTTCAGGGTGGTCACAGTAGCACTGACAGACTGTATCTGTGGGATAAATGTTTCCGTCAGGATTGAACATTTTCTGTCATTTCCCTCTAGTGGAGGCTCATCGTCACTGCGTGGAATTACGCCATGCTAGCCGAATCGACTGGCAGTCTGCAATCTTCTGTTTTCCACACAGGGGTGGCTTGTTTGTTTTGGTATAGAAACAAACCCCAGCTGATTGATTGGTCTCAGGTAGACAGACAGGAAAATTTTCCACTGGCTCTAGATACACCAATGTCTTGTTTTGTTGCTACAAGCCCCCTCCAGTACAGGCTATGGTGACTTTGGGTCAGACTGCTTCCACGAGGAATTGGTCCTTGAACAAGTAATCCAAAACCGATTAATTTCTGTCACCTTTATTGTTAGTCGGGAGCCATATTTTTACTTCTCCTTATCACAGCCTTAGGTAGACGGGCACCTGGGGGAAATGAAATGTTGGAAATAACCAGTAAGACGTTTGCTCAGCTGCCATTGTCTCCTCCTGAAAGCCTCTCTGACCAAGGCTACTGTGAGCTGAAGTAAGCCAGAAGTAAGCTTGAAGTAAGCCTGTGCCACAGAACTCATAACCTTATGTCTTCAAGCCTCTTTAGTTTTTGTGGAAAAAAAAAAAAAAAAAATCTACTTTTTCTCACATGAGACTGAAAGTTGAGCTGAGTGATTATCGTGAATTATTTGATTAATCTGAAATACTGGCATTAGTTAATGGCAGGGACATTTAAAAACAGGAAGGAAAGTGTCATATTTAAAATTAATTTAGCATTTAATACATTCCTGGCAATACACCACGGCCAAATCTTGATTCTTAAACTCTTCAGCATTTATTGTTTTTCCAGTTTTAAAATGTGTGAACTGTGATAATGAGCTCCAGCATAGGTCCAGCGTCTGCTCATTTCTGCACTGTGCTGTTTCTGCTTGTGTGCTGTGATATCTTTGCACCTTCATCTTCTCGTGAGGGTTTGCATACCATTTTTGATAAGATTGGTTCAGTCAGCTTAGAAACAGAATGTTCAGGTGGGTTTGACCCCTGTTGTGACGCTTAAAGAAACAAAAATCACAAAATTAATTTGACGCAAGACCACAAAATGCATTTTTTTCTGTCGATTATGGTGTAAGCGAAAAGTAAAATATAATCTAATTATGACCTTTTACATATAGAAATCTAATAATCATGACTAATGACTCTTGCTAGTCAAGCAATATATCCTGCAGGTTAGGGGTGAGTACAGGGTGTATTCTCATTTCACAACATTATTCTTTAGTTAAACTAAAACCATACTGAGTGAAAAATGACAGAGAATGCAGTATTCCTTTAAGACACACTGCTGTGACTGAGCCACATCTATGTCTGTTAGATTATCTCTGCAAGGTCTATTGCTGATGCCAGCTATACTTACTATGGGACACATTTGACATTTCGCACCTAATAGTCTGTTTTCCTCCAGGCCAGGTGATCACATAGAGCAAAACTGACTCACCTACATATTGATACCTGCTCCACTGATCACCTTGCTTGACTTCATAAAGTATATGATGCCTAGTCTTATGCAACACTCTCGAAAAGTGTCTGTGAAATATGGTGGACGACTGCTGGTGGGAGTTTTGTTTAAAAAAACGTTCGGAGGGCAGAATGAAGAATGGTTGTTTCAGGGAGAGAACCAATCAGATTTCAGAGGAGGTGGGTCCAAGCAACTAGAAGTGGTGGAACCAAGACATCTTGTTGGTTAGTCCTACCTCCTCTAGTTGCTTGGACCCACTTCCTCTACAATCTGATTGATTATCTCTTTGAACCAATCATTTTCCATTCTGCCTCAGAAAAATTTTGTGTAAGTGAAACTCCCATGATTTGGGCAACCATACAAAGGCTTTGGGTTTTAGTCTCATGGGGCCCTTTGGCTCCACCCTTTTTTGAGACACTTAACTAAAATTCCTCAAGTACGTTATGTCCAGGTTTATAATTAAATGATACAAAACTGGAGGATGCTGTCTTTTAAGATCCCCATTCCCTGCAGTGGTCATATTATTGGGCCCACGAATCATATGTCTTCAAAACAGTAACGAAAGAGCTTAATCTAATTTACATTTATGTTGTATTAGGCCAGTAACCTTGTTCTCCACAATGATTACAAGAATTACTACTACTCATGCTCAGAAACTAAGTATTATGTCATGTTTTTAAAGATAAATTATTTCTTTAGGTATTTTAAAAAGGTCTGGGTTTACTATTTACTGAATGGGTTTTTCATTATTTCACTCAAACACATCTGCCACTTCTGGCTGACAAACTTGATTTATAAAGCTTAAATGAGACAGGGGTGCCATAGGCGGGTGGGGAGGGGGAGGGGGTTGNNNNTTGATTTATAAAGCTTAAATGAGACAGGGGTGCCATAGGCGGGTGGGGAGGGGGAGGGGGTTGGATGATTCCAGATGCCCCGTGTGACAGGGGCCTTAAAAAATTTGGAACATAACTGGATTGGCCTGGGTTGGGGGCCCAGTTAGATTGTGGGAACGGATTCCTTCAACCCGACCATTTTAACACACTCTTCCATTAACAACTTCCTGAAACAGATCTATCAATGAAATTAGCTTCGTTAATGGAATGGTAATGAGCTTTTGACAATAAGCACTGTTGACACAGATAATTATTTTGAGAACTTGGGATCATTAAAACTCCTGTGCAGGGGCACCATTAAAGGGGGGGGGTGGATGATTCCAGATGCCCAAGAGTGACAGGGGCCCTAAAAAATTTTGAAGCATAACTGGATTGGTCTGGGTTGGGGGCCCAATGTGATATGCTTCCATGGGGCCCACACTCTCTAGCAGTGCCCCTGCTCCTCTGCTTGGTTAAATAAGTATGTTTCCATCCTGGCTGAGTTATATGGGTATTTTTGTGACACTCCAAGAATAGGCAGCATAGAGGTTCAGCAGGCAGTGATGCAACATCACACCTCTCGTGTATGATCCTGACATCATGACGGTGTGCTTCTTTCCGCTCTGCATGCCTTGCTATGGATTACATTGCCTTCAGTTTTCATTCAGTGTGCAAATGAAGAAAATATTGACATACAAAAAAGCAACAACGTGGCATTTTCTAGGGGAAACAGCTTCAATGATTAAGGCCTGTTAGGTTTTCTATTTTGGTCTGTTATTTTCATTACACCATTTCTTTAAATCAAAACAGGGTGTTTATTTTCTTCTTTTGTTTCACAACTCACATTTCCTCAGATCAGTAGTAAATGTATACTATGTTGATATGTATCCTGCAGGAATTTCAGAACAAGAAAGTGATTGTTACGCAAATTAAAGACCTACAATTCAGCTTATGTATTTTATTTTGACATCGCAGGCCTGGGTCAGAGCCAGTTGTTTAAAATATGCAAGAAATGTTTCAAGTCAGAATATTCCTTTATCTGACCTATACATCGGACAACTAAAATACCTTGTGATTACTTGGCCTGTAAGCTGTCCGGAAATATGACCCTTGGAAGTGATGTCACCACAAGATGGTTACGTAAGCATAAGAATATATATGAAATATTGATTTCTTTAATGACATAAAATATTATGTAATTTAATACAGTAATAGAATTTTATATGAGCCCCACAAACAATCGTTTCTATTTCCGTGATCATCTTAATGCATGCCGTTTTTAAGTCAAAAAAAAAATTGATTAAATTATTTTACATAAAAATGGTCGTATGCTATGAGGTGTAACCAGGATCTTGAATATAATTTGTTATTTGGTGGCACGCAAAGCTCGCATTTTTACGTCAGTGTTAATAAAAACCGTAAGGCGAGTTTCAGATTTAACAATATCATTTTCAAAAATCCCTCTGAAGGCGGGTCCCGCCCAGCTTGCGGGGTACCTGGCGCTGATTGGTCCAGAGCGGCTCATTTGCATTGACGTCAGTAAAGGCTGTAGGTCAATCCTTGCGGGTGCTTTTATTGGATCTGCCGCTGTCAAGCTTTGCTGAAGAATTGGAAGGGCAAACGCTAGAAAGGCACTGAAAGACTAACAGAAAACAGCACTCTGCGGCTATTTTTCGCTCGTGCATTTGTAAATAACAAACAGTAGGATCAATTTTTCTAACTTGAAACTTAAGGTCGCACGGTAGTTCTTGTTTTTATACGATTCCATTATTCAGAGGTGGTACCACAGATAATTTGACAGCCTTTACATCATTTTTTTTTTTTGGGGAAGGGGGGGGGAGGAAAAAATCGTGGGCCGCTGATAAAACTGCAGCTCGTTTGAAATGCATTTTCTTCTTGTCACTTTTGTTACATAACTGCTAACGGGAATGTGAATGATGGTTTCACAAAACGGATCCTGCCTGCTCTCTTATTTTTGAGAGTTGAGATGGCATGCCTGGTTTGACCAAAACGCATTTTCTTGTATGGGGTGAGACTTCAGATCAAAGCGGCTGCCAAGACGAATTCGGCGCTCGGACGATGTTTTAAGCCTGTTGATTATGAATGGCACTGAAGTGGACCGAACTGTAGCAAAATGAGGTTTGTGCCCCCCCCTGCCTTGAATTGAGAGGAGCCGATTTGTTGAAAGGGAACATTTTGTTTTTCTGGGAGAGAAAATCTGATGTTTTCTGCGTGGACAGGAGACATCGTCGATAAACGTGGATAAAAATGGATAAAGCGATTGCCTGAACCGAGGGAGACTGAGTTCAAATTCGGGAGTGAAAAGTTAAGAATTGAGTGTGATGATGATGATGATGATGATGATGTGGGTACGAGGACGAAGAGGGGAGTGAGTGGAAGAGGAATTGCGTATGGAATTGAATTGTCGAGTTAAAAGTACTCCCGGATTCATGCATTTGCAAGAGAAGGGCGCATTTGTAAAAAATACATATAATTTACTTCATGTAAAAGGCAGAAAGGAAATCTATTTCCTGGTTGGGGGGTGGGGGGGAAGGAAGATATATTATTCAGGGTCACTGCAAGGGAAACGACAGAGAGCGTTTTGCCTTAAGATTATGAGAAAGGAACAAGAAGACAGCGAGATATCCGAGGCAAGAAACACTAACTGAAGGGCAGAAGCGAAGCACTTGAGCAGAAGGAATCGGCAGAATTTGGGTTGAAGTATGGGCTGTGCTTCAAGTATCCATATCTCGGATAGGGTGGTCTATCATAGTGGAAAAGACTCCGAGGATTCTCACTCGCCACAGCAGACCAACGCCAACCAGCAACAAGGAAACCCAACCCTGGGATTACCCATTAAATCTTCTAGTTACAAGGTGAGCCGCAACACTCTTACCCAGTCCAGAAGTGAGAATGATGGTGCGTGCCTGTGCGCATGTGTGACAGCTATGTGCCGTGGATGTGCTACGGTCAACCAACCATTGTTATAGTTATGCATAATTAATTAATTGTGCTTAATGCACATTACTGCGGATATTTTTTTCTAATCTGCCGGTGAAAAAGGTAGCAGAATTGCGAACTGTCATTTTCAAACTAGAAGGAGAATATGACTGACGGGAGCTGCAATGATACAGTTGTTGTGATGATTCTTGCATCATCACACGTTTAATATTGCGTGTAAATGTGCACAGTTTGCACTGTTAGGTAGCTTTTTGAATGCACGACCTGGGAGCCCTTGCACTCCTTGGACCGTTATGCTTACAGAGAGATACGAATGCATATGTCTTGTAATTGCTGCCTTAAAGAGTTTTGTGGGTTAATGTCTAATAAAATGGGAAATCTCTCGTGAACTCGTTCCATCGTGAGCGAATACATTCTGCGCAGATTTAAAAAGCAGTCTTTGAAATATCTGAACATTTAGCATTGTTGGCAGCAAGGCGCCCCCCCCCCCCCCTTTGCTTTTTGTATCAGTAGGCGGGCCTTCATATTAATATTATGTTAAATGTAGTCTTCCAGGTTTTGGACGGGACACACTACCTGTTGATGTTATTAACTGAGCGTCCTGAGTGCAGGCAGCATTCATTGATGTTTCAACTGATCCCACATTCATGTAAGAAGGTGTGTGAGCGACAGAGCTGCAGTAAGCTTTGGGGACGGATTTATTTTCCTGCTAGTTTCCATGTTCAGGCCTCCTGCAGAAACCAAAATGTATAGTTTTTAATGCAACAAAAAATCGGACCGGTGAATTTATGGATTATACATACAACATAATACTACTATTCAGAAAACAAGAGTAAAAATACCGGTAACCCAACAGAAATATTTTTCATGAAAATGCTTTTTCAATTTTTTTTTTTTTTTACTAAATATTAATTTTAATGCCTTTTTTCAAAGACACGTTGTCGTTTTAGTGATTTTGGAGACGATACACAAAAAATGGCATTATTTCAGTGGGATTTCTCTTCCTAGCTCCCAGCAGATGTGTGGCTTCAAACAGCCCTTTTCCCCCAAATTCTTGTTTTTATGTTTTAATGGTGCCATTTCCTCCCGAAAAAAAGCATGACGTGGAACATTCCTTGCTTGTGTGAAAATGTTCGCGGAGGAAATCTGTACTGTACCTTTCAAACCTGGTGCAGGCCTGTCCTACACCCTGGCCTACGCACCCCAAATCAAACCCAGAGAGTTAGAATGATTTGTGTTAAGTTACAGGCTGTTTACAGGCTGCAGTTTCATATTTCATTACCTCAATTTGTGATGTTATGATAAGTGTATTTTAAACTGTGACTGTGACTTTGGAAACACCACAGAATCAGTTGATTGAAAAGGATTATTTTACCACTGTAGGTAAGTAGAGAAGCTTTTTTATTTTTTAATATTCAACTGTGTACAGCATTAATTTCCTCTGCTGTATGACCTTATTTTTTTTTCACAGCATACACATAGTGTTGTGTATGCGTGCACATTCTAGCGAGGGTTCCGTTCCCACATTTGTGCATGGATGCATTCAACCCAAGCAAACCTGCATTACGGCTTTCTATCAACAGACTCTCATGTGTAGTATTCTTCCATGCAGTTTCTGTCCAGGTCGAATGAAAGCGCAGTTTATTATTATTCCGACATTTTATTTCCTTACACCATGGCACCTTGGGTGACAGAAACACGGTCAAAATGAACTTCAGAAGAAACTTTTCTCCGTGCTGTTTCTGTCAGGTTAGTTCTTTCTAGCCTGGGCCAATCAGAATGCTTTTTTGAAAAAATTTATTGTGTCATCTTATGAACTAAGGTCACTATTGGTTCACCTGCAGAGGCTCAAACCAGTGGTGTTGCAAAATGATAAAATTTCAGTATTGATTAATCCATCAAGGGAAGTATATGTGTTGGAATTTTTAATAAAACCCTTCTTTATTGCATCCCAGTCACATGATGGAGAAATTCTGGGGGAAAAAAGTTTTATGACATGAAACTGGTTCTATCGCAGGGTATGGCTTTTAGCGCGAGCTTTATGTTACCTCAGCATAAAACGAGGCGTAATTTGGTTTCGGCAGAAGCCGTCTCTGTGATGTAATCAGGGTTAAAGAAATCGCTGTATAATGAGGCCTCTGTGTTTGTTTATGGTTGTACTCACACCTTTATCATGGCGCACTGACGTGGGTCGTATCCGCTGTGCGTCGCCAGCAGAGTGCATGACACAGAAAGCCATGTGAAAAGTGAGGGAAGGGTGCGTTCTGGCCAATCACTGCCGAGTCCGTGTTGCTACTCAGAGCTTGATAAGAAAACAGAATTTAGACTTTAATTTTTCCCCCCTCTCCACCTTCTGTACTTTTAGCAGTTAGAGAACGGCTGAGGCGGTCCACTGGCCTTTCCTAACGTTTTGTGCAAATAGCTCTGTACACATGGCTTGTCTAGAATTAATGGCCGGACTGTTGTATTTGGGTGGCTTGTTTTAACAAGCGCAGGGTCACTGTGTACAAGGACGCACATCTCTGCTTTTGCTGTACGTCTCGAGTCTAGGCAGGGAAAATCTGCACCCTAGACTCCGAGACGCCATTGAGAGCATATTATTCCTCTGTAAAGTTTACTGAGTGGCAGGTTCAGCTGCAGCGCGCCATGTCCTATGAAGGCGCGCGGGTTGTGGTGAGGCCCGGTGATTTCTTTCTGCTCCGATTGCTGTGTCTCTGGAGCTGTGCCAAACAGAATCGACTGTGGAGGAGCAAAGATCTTGCGGGGGGGGGGGGGGGGGGGGGGGGGGGCGGGGGGGGGGGGGGGGGGGGGGGGGGGGGGGGGGGGGGGGGGGGGGG
>JAODLD010000008.1:7047424-7063476 GCA_026781065.1 Mormyrops boulengeri | reverse complement strand
TCTCAGACAGCTCATTATCATAATAATAATGAAAAATTAATCTATCCTCTGCAGAACGCAAATAACAAATGAGAGTGGCCTCGGTCGCCCTGTTGCCGCCCACGACTCTGTGATGCGCTCACTGCAATGCCACTGTATCATGACCATATTGCTTTTAACGCTTTTCTGGGGGTTGGGGGCCAAAACACGGTGTTGTCAGTGTCCTGGCGCAGTGGTTGCCACTGATGCCCCTTGTATTTGTGAGCTTAACCTTAATTTGCGTTTGCTACATTAGTACGTGGAGTCAGCCCAGGGAAACTTAATTAGTGAGTGCGAGGGACAAGCTAGGAATAGATTTCATTTGCACGTGTGAATTGCGTGGTTTGGGTGCTGTTATGCGCGGTAATACAGAGCCGGCCTTGACCAGTCAGTTTTTATGGCGCGGCTCCTCGTTTTCCCTCCCCATCTCACTGAGTCATGCCGCGATGGGTGCAGTGGTTTTCCAGGTATCTCCGTGGCACGCTTCCGGCTCTCTCTTGAGGAGAACCCTCCGCGATGTCTGCTGAGCCACAGCGGAAAGCCGGCCTGTTCCTGTTTGACGCACGGTCACCGTTTCATTATTGCGTCTAGCAGCATATGGAGTCGGGCTAATTGTGCAGAAATCTCCCTGGACTGGAAGCGGTTTCCGCCTCCCTTTTAGGAGGCGACGGCTCTTTTATGTGTTTACGTGCTAAGATGGAGCAACACTAAGCAACCGGCAACGATACTGTGATTATTTCTAAGGCAGCGTTTGTGTCGTTTGGCCTGTTTGACGTGTCTCTTAGGATTTTTTCCCCTGTTTTTTTTAAAAGACAGCCCTTCTGGAGTGCGAACATGAAATGTACCGTCGTTTTCGCTCAAAATCGGTATAAGCAGATTCTTGTTATAGCTTGTGTTGAAGATTAAGCTTATTTTACGGCACCATTAAAGGTCCCTGTAAGAACATGGACATGGCAAAGTCCATACTGGTCTTCTTAATGGAAGGCCTTTGTCATGGAACTCGTTGGTTTTTGGTGGTGGTGTGTTTTTTGTTTTGCAAGTTTAATTTCTGGCGGATTAGCGATGGTCTATTTTAAAGACCCCTGGCAGAGTATAAAGATGTCACAGGGTTAGAGTTTCAAATGACCAGGCCTGCATTAACACCCTGCCAAAGAAGCCTTACCCCTGTGAATCATGTGACACTGGAAAGACTCAATCAGCACTCTACCTGTTGCATGCAGATCAGTTTGTGTCCGTCTCTTCGGGTCGGACCCGGCCGCGGCTGCTGAGTCTCGTTGTTTTTCTCGTCGCTACGTGAAGCGGAATCCCCCTGAAAAATGACTTCCACTTTCCCAGAAGCCTTTAGGCTGGGAACCGAGAGCTCACAAAAAGAGTGGCACTCGGAGATGAATCCTTCTTGGGGGGGGTGACCTTATCAGTGTATGTACCATGTTTTACCTTGTGTTTTGACAGTTGTTCACAGACAGGGTCTTTCTTTTTTTCTGGAAGGGAGAAATGTGAGATATCTGAGGCCTAAATGATTGTCAAGGGCACAGTATGGTCTGGCCTGCTACGTCTGCGATAAGGCCCAAGTACAAGGTCCCACACTGGTTTTGTTCGCTTTCAGGAGATAATCTGCGACCATGCAGGGTTGTAGCACAGGGTCTGAAGGCAAGGCTTCTACGCTGTGGAGAAAAATATCTTCCATGAACCTTCTTTATATTATAACCAGTTTTGATGCTCCTGAAGTAAGACTTGATTTGACCCTCTAACTCTTGTCAGCCTCAATGTCAGACAGCATTTAAAAAAATTGGCAGCTGCTCCATTGATTAAATTTAAACTTCTCTTTAGATGAATCGCTGAAGGTGTTATGCAAGTAAGTGTGAGTGTTGCTTAGAGGCTGGAATGTTTTGTTAGGAGATGAGCACCCCCCACTAGTTTTAATAAGTGTAAACTTATCATGGTGTAAACGATATGGACATTGTCATTAACATCTTGAATACAGACATGGCATTTTCATTTAGCCTCCTGTCTTGAGTTGTTACTACATACAGTATTACCACTATTACAAGTGTATCAAGCACTTTCTGTACTTTCTGTAAAGAATGCCATGTAGACTGATACGGTGATATTTTCATGTGTAAAATCTTTCCATTTCAATTCAGGTTTGCATATTGAAATACGCACTAACTCTATATTTTGGTTCATTGTTGTACGTAATGTTTTATTTTGTGTAGCACTTAGAGATTTTCTCAGAAAATGTAAAGTACATTATACATAAAATGTATTATTATTATTATTGTTTATTTAACCCATAGGTGTGCATATATGTGAGTGAATGAGTTGTAATTGTGCCCTGCGATGGGTTGGTGCCCCATCCTGGGTTGTTCCCTGCCTTTCGCCTGTAGCCTCCGGTATAGGCTTCATACCTGCCCACAACCCTGAGTAGGACACAGTTACAGAGTAGTTACAGAAGATGGATGGATGGATGAATTTAGTTTATTTAATGTATAGTTTGTATGTCAGTTATCTTCCCTGGTAGATCATCGCAGCAGATAATTGTGAATAAAATCAGCAGTCAGTTCCGATGACCTGAGCGAATCCTGCCGATGCTGCGCTTTTCTTACGCTACAGCGGTAATGCCGCAAGCCGTAATATTTAGGCACGGTCGTCGGCGTTTCACGCCGGGACTGGCGGTCTGACCATGGCGTGCCTGTTGGCAGTGCAGAAACGCTAGTAGGATGATTCTCCTCCAGAGCGTCTCTGGCGCCGCGCTCTCAACCGCCTGATGAATTCAGTTTGCGAGGTCTGGCTCTGGAGTCATTCGGAAATTTATTCCCAAGGAGGGCAGAATCTGGGCCGAATGAATGAATCCACTGTATCGTCGAGTGTGGAGATGCAGGAAGGGTCACCTCAACGGTCTGGGCCCTTTCCTCTCGGACTCTCTCCCACTCGCTGCCTGCTTCCGTAACCTTGCTGTCGGCTGGCTGTAACTTTCTCACACATAACGGTGTGTCTGTTCCTGTCCTTGGTGGCATTTTTAACATTCTTTAAGTCGGTCTCATTCCTGTTGCTATTCTTGTTGTCACCAGAACAAAAAAAAAAGACAACTATGAGCGTGAGATTTCCTCTTGCACAGACTAATGGGATGATAGCGGACGCCTTTACGTCGAAGGGTGACCTCAACCTCTGTCCTCGTTCGGCAGTCAGAAGCTATCGGTTGTTTCCTGCCAAGCGTGAACTTCTTCTGTAAACACATCTCAGAGATCCCACCGATTTTATTTTGTGGAGAGTTTTAAATCTGTAACACTTCCCAGGGTCTGGAAATAACATCGGCTTGTTAAATTACCGACTGGCAACATATATATTTCTATATTTTTCCAGACGAATGCATTTCAGCAGTTTACGTTAGCGTCCCGTATATGACTGTGTCAGTTGGCGCACTGCTGTCTATACCACATAATAAATTCTGTTCTATTTTGTAATAGTAAATATTCTTTGAAGGCAGTTCAAAGTATTTCAAGCTAATTATGCTACCACTTGGTATGCAAACAAGCCACAACCAGGGCAAAAATAATAGAGTGGGACTCCAGTGCCCTGTAAGGATGTGTGTCCGGGACTCAAGCTCCAGTACCTCTGTTACGGTACTCCTGGTGATGCCAGTCTCAGTGCCTAATTAATCTTTCAAGATGATCATTTAAGAGTCCTTCTGCTTTCTGGTTTACCGGTCTTTGCCTTTGGATGTGGAAAGCGGAATGAGAGCTTTTTATCTCTTTTTACAATGTTGAATATTCCACATAACTTCACTGGCGTCGTTTTTCCCTGACAGTTTTTCTAAATCAACTGTAATTAAAGTCATGTAACAGATGTGACAGCATTACCCAGAGGTGACGTGATCGGCGGCTGTCATCTCTGAAGGTGCTGTTTCCCGGCTAAAATTCGGTACTGTATTGCTGTGGTACCGTTCGGTTGGGGGTCATGACCCTGCTCTTTAAAGCTGCCCCCCCCCCACATGTACATTGTTTCACAGCTGGGCGCCGGGCCGGGCGGCCGGCTGGCTTTTCCTGTCCCTGATATCGCCGAGCGCCGCCTGTACGTGCCTTATGACGTTTTGCCGAGTCATACTTCACACTTTATCTTTTCTGGCACTGGCCTTGAGAAACGTGATGGACGGAAGGAAAAGAGGCCCAAAGAAAATGTGGCGTAGGTAAGATTCGCCCCCCTCCTGGTCCCAGAGTTCTTCTCTTCAGGTATTTTTTAAAATAATTATGACATCATCCCCTGCTGTTTTTTTTTTTTTTCTCAGCTGCCTTTTAATTGCTTTGGGATTCCTGGGAAACGGCATACCGTGTCAACCTTATTAATTTTTAAAACCAAGTTTCTCTGGCATCCAGAGAAGCTGGATGTACTGTAGCTTGTAATTGGCAGGGGGCAAGTTAAAATGAAATACTGTGTGAAGTATCAGAAAGTGAAAACACTACTGTTCTTGATTTAGTACTGAAAATTTGACTGTATTCTGAAAACCGCACTTTGTAAAAACAGGAAAAGCGTGAGTGGATTATTACTGAGGCTACGAGTATAACGTAAGTCTTCATTCTGGCGGTAAACGCAGCTGATGAAGTGCATCAGACTGTGTATTATCCCAAATCCAAATATCTTTATGCAACGGCATTCTGCAAAGCCTGGTAAGAACGTGTCGCCTGCTGTCAAATCGGCTTTGTTTCGCAACACTGTTTACCTTTATTCCATTTAATCGACAGATTTTCTGTGTGTATCGCTCCGCTTAACAAACAATTTGCCACTTTAACTAAGCGGTATTGAGCATGTTTTCATATAAGTGATCAATTATTTTTATTTATCATCAGTCTCACCTCTCTATATTGTAAGACAGTGTTGAGGCAAGAGAAGTGTCTGTCTTTGTACTGCGCTAACAGAATGTAGCTCAACATGCGGCACCATTATGGCCAGGCGTGTAGTACATCATATCTGCATCATCGCCAGTTAGCAGTCTCTCACTGGCTTTTTTCATTCCCACATATTTACACACCTGAATGTCTATGTCTGACTCCGTGTCCTAGAACAGATTGGCGACTCGTTCAGGACGTCCCAACCTTGTATCCTATAATACTCTGTGGACACCAGCTTGTTCAACTCAACATCTCATTCTGAACCCATGGGTGTTAATGTGAAGTTGGTCAGTCCAATGCCTGAACTCTTCTGGGAAGGTCTTCCATTAGGTGTTGGAACTTTGCTGGTGGGATTTGCTGGAATTCAGGTTGGGTATTGAAGTTAGGTTATCAGGTCCCTGTTTGTGAGTTTGTGTGACCTAGTGCGCCATAACTGAACTTACTTCCAGGAGTTTTGACCTTCACAATCGCATCACTTGCGGTTGACCGGGACAGCTTAAGCGAGACAGAAATGTGGAGAATGGACTTGTTGGAAAGATGGCGTCCTATGATGGTGCCAAGTGGAAAATCACTAACCTCTTCAGTGAAACATCCGTTCTGCTGCTAATCTGTTACAGGACATGGTTTAACTGCGTGCTTAATTGTGCGTCTTTGTCGACAACGAATATGACTTAATTAGGGATGCCCACATACTTTTGGCTATGTGGTGTATCTGAGTCTCTAGATCCTTTAAGACTGAACTGTACAAACAGTTGTAGGGTGAAAGGAAGGATGGATGGATGATGGAGGGATGGATGAGGCATTTGAAGGTTTTGACTCTTTTTGGGTGATTCTTTGACGTTTTAGCTAATGGGTCCATGTGAATATACAGTATTTTCACAAAAGGATTTTTAACCTTACTTAGCCTTACTCAAGATCTCAAATTGTTGTGTGGTCAAGAGAAAATGTTTTGGCTACGCTTCCCAGCCTAAAAATTTCGCACATCAAACGTTGGTTGCCTGATAGCGTGTCAGTGTGCCCTGCCAAGGTGAGTGGTTATACTGACAGGCCTTTCGATTGTGTTTTAAATAGTCATCTGAAATAAGGCTGCATTCACAAGCTTTTGTGCCCCCCCCCCCAAGGTTAAAAGGCCTAAATCATGAGATGGCATGTGATAGTTCCTTAAGGCTTTTGAAATGCTCGTCTAAAATAGGGACACTACTGGTGTTTTCTTAGCAGTTAGCCTGCACTGTTTTTTCCAGAATCATCTGGAATTTATGTGTCTTTTTTGTAATGATGCTGCGTCGAGATCCATGTGGTAAATGTTGCGAAGGTGGGGATTGCTTTGTACTGAAGGCAGATATGTCCATGTTAGTGGACATTGTCAAAGATACAAATCCCATCGTGCTAAGATCACGAGGCTTCATTTGTGTAAAAGGGGATTCTTAATCCTCTGGAGTAATTGTGTGCTTTGCCCCCACAGTATTTGCATTAGAGTTTTATGTTTCCCCTCGTCCCCAGCTGACGGCAAGTTCCTTACATGCTTGCTATGCTGTGAATTTTTCCCCGCAGATATCAGACCAGTGGTGGTTCTGTCTGGATACTCTTAGTTTTTTTTTTTTTTTGTGAATCTTCTCAGCCGGTATTTGCTGAGAAACGGAAAGCTACGGTCTACATTTTGCTGTGATTACTTCTTCCCAATTTCTTCCAGTCGGCTCCAGTTTTAGGGCCATCATTTTGACTATATGTCTCCTACAGTGAGACAGGCACTTCTCGTGCACCATCGCTGCAGGTCGGAGTCCCGTGGATGAAGCTTCCAGCTGCAGTCAGGCCCTTGGTGACATTCGTCTTTTGTTCTTCCAGATTTCCAGTTGTTTTCTGGTGTTCGGGGACTAACTCACGGTTTCTCCTTTGAAGGAGTAAAGCATCCCTTTTTGGTTTTTCCTAGTATTGGTATTTTTATCTTTTCCCCCTGATTTTTTCATTCTGTTGCTAAATCTCTGTAATCTATTGTGTCATCTTGCGTGTAGTAATGTGCTGTGATAAGAACTATTTGATTAATTTATTCCATTATTTTAGCCGGAACTAAAGCTAACTGTTTCGCTTATTGTACTGATTTTAGTGCATTAACCTGCGTCACCTCCCAGCATAATTAATCTAAATGGTAATTAGGTGTTTATGATAAAATGTTACCATTGCTGCTTTGTAGACTGTTCTTCTGGTTCAGCGTTTTGACTGAATTTACATTCTCCAAAACCCGAAATTATGCATGTTTCACAGCTGACATTACATTAATTACAGCCTCCTAATAAGGCAGTGGGTGTTGCTCATGTCTCCTATTGGTGGAAACCTTCACTGATGTCATGCACCACAGGTGTTTTGCCTGCATTAGCGAGCTGTTACTGTCACGGTGGGATTTATAGCAAAGTATCAAGTAGCCCAGTTCAGCAATAAAGTGACCTCAAGGTGAATAGGGTCCCGTGTGTTTTTCCTGGTTATAAAATACTAGATCTCAGCTATAAACCAGCATATTATATATTTGTTCAGTGAAAATCAAGAATCTTCAGGACGAATGTCCTGTCTATGATTAGGATGAAAAAATAAACAGTTTTTGTTCCCTCTACATAATAATTACCTGCCTGGTCCATCATATACAAGGTTTCCAGTAAGCTGGTTGCCTTGCATGTCAGTTCCTGTTTGCCCGGGGTCCCTAAACGTAGTGAAGCAGGTGTTGGTCGTTCAAATGCTGTGCGACTGTTTTCTGCCCAGCCTGAACACAGTAGAAAACCGCAATGCAAACAAGCGAGGTCAAAATCCACAAGGGCAGGAGCCAAGTAGGGAATGCGACATTGAACGACACATCGAGGCCTGTAGACTTACTGGGTACAAATTTAGCGTCTGGTGAGCATCGTGGAAGGAGGCAGTAACGAAGGGGGGGGGGGGAAGCCTATACACAAGTTCAGGAGTAACTGGGCCAGATCGTCGACAGAGTGGGAGCCGAAGAACTGGAGCGCGCGCGTGCTTTAAAGGCGCAGCTTAATTTCGCTGCCATCTCCTAGCTACAGTGGTGCTAGCTAGCCGCTACCTTCCCCACGGTGCAGTGAGGTTGAGCTCGTCCTGCAGGCCTGAGGGGGCGAGCGCAGCAGCCATCCAAAATAACATGAGTAAAGGGACACCCTGCTATGCCTCTGTAGTTACTGTACTTTTAATATTATTCTGATTATTAATATTTATTCCTACTACTAGTCTCAACAGATTAAGTTTACAGAATGATTTTGTTGCTTGTTAAAGTTACGTCTGCACTACTTTAATAATATATTTTAATATTTATTTTAATAGTTGTCTTAAGGTAAGGCTGATGTAAATGGATGTGTGTGAGTGTTATGAATTGCTAGTATTAGATCCAGTTAGGTGGGGTCTTATGTCACTCCGACATTTAGCGACAGACGCCCGTTATCATGCTTTACTGTATGTTTGTGGGATGCTAGGATTATCTTTACTGGTTTTTGTTAAAAAAATTTTTTTGTTTTTGTTTTTTTTTTTACTATTGAGTGTCATGTGACAATGTTTTGAAACTAGCATGTCGATAGACAGACACGCCAAATATTGACGAATGACCGGCCATTGCATTTCCGGAGTAGGTTGCTGGCTGAGTGTGGGGAACAAGTTCTGGGGAGCATGAAGGAGAGAAATGTTAATTTCTCTATTTTTAAAGTTGCTTAACCTTTAACTTTCAATATTAATGAGAAAATGCAGTTATCAGAGTCGTTATTTTTCATTGTTTCGGGCCACCATTTTTGAATACTTTTTCCTCTGTTTTAACAGTCTAAATTCAGAGTTGAATGTGTTCTGTTCTGATTCTAGTCCACTCTTGCCTCTCTGATGAGTCAAAGTCTGTCTTCTGCTGTGTCAGTGGGCAAGTTCTAAGAATCTATATCAAGCCCAGATTGCACAGAGCTAATACTGGCAATATGGAAATACCTTGGCTGTAACTAGGCAAGGCGGCCTTATGCTTCAGGGTGGCTTGATTGATTCGTCGGATTCTCTCGGCTGGCCTGCACCTAACCTGCTTCAAATAGTGCATGTCTGTAACTTGGGGAGCTGGGTACTGCTCATTGCCGATGTCTTTGATGCTGTGTAACTTTGCAGGATACTTGGCTTTGAGGATTTCAAACACCATAGATACATATTAATGTCTTCTCAAATCTCCATCCGTTAACCCTGAACACCTCCGTCACCCTGGAAATAGGCCGGAAGCGACAACTTGATTTTTTTTAACGCCACTGACGTGCTTCTCCAAGCAGAAGTGGGTTTTCTGGAGGGTTGTGTAATGGTGATCACCTGACCTGCTCTGCCTTGAGATTCTGCAGCTCTCGCTCGCTCTCTTATGTCAGACTTAATTCTCCTTAAGCTGGTGGCAGGTCTGTTGTTATTCCTTATTTCTGTGCTGCTAACGGCTACTGCGGGTACCTGCATGCTAAAAGTGCGTCAGGCGATGCGTATTGCGTAAAGGAACCTTTCGAGTAGGTGCCCGTTTTGATGCCACTTTAAAGAAGAAGCCATATATGCAATAGTTTTGTGCTGCACACATTTTCCTGCTTTCCTGTTTTCTGTACTTATGCTAACATTGAAGTTGTAATCTTTAAGCTTTACAGTGATGGTTTAATAATAACTAATAATTATTTGCAATGGTTTCTTAATATAAGATTATTTTTCACCAATATGTCAGATAATGAATGTTTGCTGTTAACAAAATGTATAAAATTTAAGTTTTAAAATAAGGGAAAAAACTATTTTTGGATTTTTTTGATTTCGTAAGTCAAACTTGCATCGCCTTTAACTACGGCTGTTGATTGTTGGAGGCTTCATAGTAGTTTTAGATTTAGAAATATATCTGTATAAGGTTTGATATTTTAATATGAAAGTTAATAGGCACGGCTTTCCTTCATTGTACATTACACCGTTTAGTGGCGATGAGCAGGAGTATCACTAGAGAAATTTGAAAAGGAGGCGGGATTAAGCATTTACTTGGGGGTCTAATGGAAATGGCCCACATTAGTTAAACTAATGAGCATACATTTATTTTGGGGGGGTGGGGGCGAAAGAATATTTTTAGGTGACTGAAGCAGCCTCTGGTAGTGGGTAACCAGCAGCATTAATTCATCGCTGCAGGCAGCTCTGTGACTGGCTTTCTGTTATGAAGAATTGATCCGGTGTGTCTCTCCCCTGTAATAAATATTCAAGCCTGATGTTCACTGCCTTACTGTAGGGCCTGGCTGCTCTGTGTCTGCTTCACAATATGTTTATGTATTCTTTTTTCTTTATCTGCGGCGGCGAAAGATAAAAACTGCAGACTGAGCGAGGGTCAGACTGTTCCTGCGGCGCAACAGTGAGCTGTGCTGGAGCGCCAATAGCAGGCGGCCGCCGCGTCCCGTCACGGACGTCAGCGTCCGCTAGCGACGGTGGGAACCCTGGAGGCTCTGTGCGGACTGGCATGTGCCAGGAGCCGTCAAGGAGGCTGCGGTCGTGTGCAGAACAGAAAGACCATTTCGAATAAAAATATATGGGTAAAAAAATGAATCGTCTGTTTTGTTCTGAAATGTCAAGGAGACACAGAAGCTGCTGAGATGCGACAGATGCAGATGTGTCGTCTTTCTGTCGGAGTTGTTCAGTCTTGACCTGAGTGGGAATATTTGTGTCTTTTAGTGTGTTTTTTTTCCTTTTCTTTTCAGAGTATGGTATTATGGTATGTTTTGTATCCTGATCATGAGAAGACTGAACACCCCATTGAATGCCACTCCATCACATCCTGAGCCAATCCTTTCAGTTTACATTTCAGTTTACATTACATTTTAAATTCTTAACATGGCATGGATCTGGAAGTTTAATGAAAGTCGTAGGGCTTAAGATGACAATGTTAACAGTCCCACTGGCCACTGATTTTGATTTTGATGTATAACTGTGTTTATTTCCCCATGATGTTCTTTTTTTTATTATTTTGTTGCCAAGATTTGTTGTAGACTAGTCTTTGTAAAACAGACTGAACTCCTAAAAGTTCCAAGCCTTTGAAGCGTTCCTCGTAATATTAGTGTTCAGAAGTCGCTGTCTGGCGCGCAGCTGAGCTGAAGTGCGTCAACAGACCGCGGAGCCGCTTTTGGTCTGAATGAGGAGCCCCTTCTCCAGGAGACACGGCATCTCTGATTCTCGCCAGAGCCTTTTAGCCAACAGAGGCGGGACGGCGTAACCGGAGAAGGTGACTGGCGCTCAGGGGAAGTGAATCTGTGAAAAGGGTACTTGCTGAGACCTTGTGTGGCATGTCAGCTGTGTGCGACTTTGCCGGGCGGCGTGTAGAGGTCAGGTGTGGTAGCCGTAACCCTGATCCAGCTCATGACGACGCCATCCAGGGTGGGCCGCGGGAGAACGCCTTAGAGTCACAACAGAGATGAACGGGAGTTTGAGCAGAAAGGCTTTCTGGGCCCAAGGAACCGTCTCAAAAGCGAGGCTGTTATTAAAATGTGCGAGTGCGCCAGAGGAGCAGGTTCACCCCTTATTTCCATGGTTTATCCATATGAAATTGGTGTTTTTTTCTGGAGTGATTGGGGTTGCGTCTGGCTATAACGGCTACATGCTTTCTGAGAGCAAACAGCCATCGCATCCCGGCTTCCTGAGCTCCACTCGTGCGTAATACCTTCTATTAGCTAGCTGGTCATTTATTTTTATTTATTTTGTGTCCGGTCGGCGGATATAGGCTGCTGATTGGATGTGGCCTACTTTCCTGAAGCACTGACGTGGGTCGCCTCTCTGCAGACCGGCTTGGTGGCCATTCAGGCCGCGGGATCTCTTTCTGAGCTGAAGACTCATTTGTCCAGAGGCTGTCGTTCCACTTTCCTGTGTCAGCTTTGCACTGAAGCGGGATTGGTGCATCAGTGTCGGGGATATGTAACCGTCTTGGACATTTGGAACATTTTCCTGGCGACCCACGCACCTTATCCAGGTCAAAAGGCCACCAAAATTGCCGGTGTAAAGCTTTTTACTGTTTTTCTGCGTATCCCATATTTTGGGGGAAACCCTTTTTCAGGAGCTCCTTTACTATCGATGAAATGAGTTTTGTATCTTTATTTCACTTTGTTGTTTACTACGTGTGTTCATGCCGGTTGTGGCACCAGGAGAACGTCAGGTGTTTCTGGCTCAGGTCAGTGTGGGCAGCGTTGGCAGCAGATAGTGATTTGTTGTGGTCCCGTCCTCGCCGTAAGGATGACAACATGGCGTGGAGACCATCTGCGGCGCTGTATGCCCCCTAGTGTCCGCTTCCGAGAGCAGCCTCACCACCTGGGCATGGCCAGAATAATCCTGCCATTCTCCTTTTGGTACTGGTTTACTTCTTTGGCTCCAGGGCGGGGCTCCAATCTCCCCAGTCTGGGTGGGGTCACATCTCTCACTAATGTACTCGTCATGAGGGTCAATGTGAATCGCATTTGCCTTGGGAGATGCCTTGGGAGGACTGGATGGATGGATGGATGGATGTGCAATTCAGTTTATCAGGCAAACTTATATGGGTCCTTAAAGTTGTATGCCTACTAAAACTGACATTGTATGGCATAGACTTTTATATAAGAAGAAAAGAATATTTTTAGGTTAGTTGCAGGTTATAATGATTTGGTGATGTAAAATTACCAGAGAAGTTAAATTCTGATGCCCATATAATTTTATATTTAATGTAATTCATTGTAATTGCTTGTACTGATTAAGCATATATTTTTATCAGATTAGCAGCCTAGCCCTGCACTGCCTGAGCCTTCTCGGACAGGTGACCTGATCACTGAATTAGCCCCTCCTCTTCAAGGCCAGCTCCTCCAATCATTGTCGGGTCATGTGACCACACCCTGTAAACAGCTACTGCCTGGTCTTGGACTATGATGGACAGGGGCCACACGCACCCTTTGGGCGTGGATGGTAACAGCTGATCCTGATTCACAACTGAAAATAAGTAAATGAGTGAGGACGCGCGTTCTTAAAAGCCTCAGGGTTTCCGCATCATTTCGTTTGTAAAGTCTGCTGTCGTCGGGCAGTGCCAGTTAGCCGTTTATTGAGGCAGGTCAACCTTTAAATGTCAGCTGCTCGTTTCTCCAGCTGAACTAAAAGCCAGTGGCTTCCAGGAGAGTGCAGTGATGCTGGAAGCTCTGGGGAAATGGAGCCATCGCTCCGGATTCATTATGACCCCCAGATGTCCTGCTGCATCATGAGAGTATAAATCTGTGTAAATACATATAACGGGTGGTTTGTCAGCAGATAGGTTAGCTAATGTGAATTTTTACAGTTAGGCGTGACTGAGGGTGGTGACGGGTGCGTTAAAATCGTCCTGTGCCCAGCTTGTGTCGTTCAGTCTTTTCCTCTCTGCAGAGGACTTATTTAATTTCCTCCACAACTGATACTCTGTAGGTTCTAGTACACAGTGCTGTACACAGTACCGTATACTCTACCATAGTAATGACTCCTACACTGGAGTAAACGGGGGAAGCGTGACTCTCCTGCAAAGCCTCACTTTTTGGGTAGGAGTAGCTGGTCATGGGAGGGACGTGACCCTATTTTTAAGCGTTGGTGTTTTTGTCACATTGGCCTATGGCAGGTTATGGTGATTTTCGTGGGAGGGGCTAACCCCCCTCAGCCCCCCCCCCCACCAGCACTGGTAGCTGGTTACACAGAGATTTCCTCGTCTTTCAGGTGGTCTGTCTTCACACTCTCACCATTTAGCTGTCCAGTCTGGAGTAAGGTCTGATAATTCGCCTTGGCATACCTACTTTTGTTGTGTTAGCAGCATTAAACTTTTAGGCAGCTATTTTTAAGCTTAACCTTACAGAGAAATTCTGAGCTGATGTGCTTTTTCTTGACTGATTAGGGAAAGTCTGTGTATCTTGAGAATCAGCTGAATGTTAAATCGGAGACCGTATTTGCAGCTGCTACTTCAGCATAAAAGCCAAGCCGGATATCTTTCACCGCCGGGCTGCGCTGTGCGGTTCCTAGAAGTAGCTGAAACCCCTATTTTGGCACGTCGTTTTGCCAATATTTTCAGTCGGGCCGTCGCATGCCGATGGGTGTCCGGTTAGTGCACACACAGTGCAGCGGAGCCAGCGACGCATGTGATGGTGCAGCACTGGAGGGGGCAGACACTGGCGGGCTGCTTGGCCGCCTCGCTTGGGTCCTGGTCCTCCTGGAACTTCTGCGAGTGGCTTGGAAGCTGTTTACCCCTTTATATCTCTCCACCGGTCAGACGTCAGCACGAACAATGTCATCAAATTTCCTGTTTTTCACTTTAGTGGAGAGTCACTCTTCCAGTTTGTACGAAGGGCTTTTGTGGCCAGCAGGTCCACAGGGCTGGATATCCCCAATCGGCAGGATGTGGGGTCAGAGACTACACTGCTAAGTAAATAGAGTAGGTGCGCGCCACTCAGCTGTGCTGTCATATCCCTGCCTGGGAATATTGGGCTCTGCTAAAGGAGTAATCTAACCCTTTGGCATATGCGGCATGATAGGAATTGTAGCTGTCTTCACGCCAAGGGATTTTAAAAGAGCCTGTTATTGTTGAGGGCAGCATTCAGAGTGAATGTTTTTGGTTTCTGTCAGGCCGAGTAGTATTCACGTGCGTTTGTGTGCCGGAGGTGTGGACTTCAACCCGACGTCAGTCCTAAGGGTAGTGAGAAGTTTTTTGTTTGTTTTGTTAGCATGCTTGGATGTAAGGAGGCATTCCATCCCAAAAATGATGTTGGGCTAACTAGTACGTCACCAGACAATGGACAAGGTATTCAGAGGAAACTGTGTTACGTACACAACCGGCGGAGGAACGGCTCTTTGTTTCCTGGAAAACGGTCTCTGATGTCATCGCGAGACACTTCTCTTACAATGCGTGCGGAGAACCTGGAGAGTAGAACGTGTACGTTTGGCAAGTCGTCGGTGGTTCTTAGCTCGGCAATCCTTATGCGTCGTGGTGCTTACGTTCTCCCATAATTCTTGGTGTTAGGAAAACAAAAAGACTGAACTGTCAAGAAGTAAACCAGCAAATGTAAAAATTTGGATTTGGATTTATTTGGTTTTGTGAACTCTACCTTTAGATCTGGCTAATAACTTCAGTTTTTCCAACTCAACACAGTGACCCCCACTGCTTTTGTGAGTACAGAACAAAACACATCTTGCTTACTCTGTGTTAACGCGCGTATCAGATGCACACATAATCTATCATTTTGCTTGCCTGTAGGGTACCAACAAACTGCTTATGCGAAGGTGCAAAGTGCCATGATAGAACACAATTATAACCTCTCAACACCGTTGATTCACTGAGCCTTGACGACAAACAACAGCATTTCAACAGCTAACCAAAACAAACAGCTACTAAATCCATGCATAATACCTTCTGTTAGCTAGCCAGCTAAAACACTTAAAACGCAATTTATCTAATGCAGGAGAAGTCGTCTCTTTTTCTGACCGGCATAGGCTACGTGCGCATAGCTATGTTTTTTTTTTAAACGCAGACATAAGTCTTCTTTTCCACCCTTCGTCCACACTACTCCAGAGTTTCCAGTTCCCAAAAATGGAGACTTTTGACAACGCGCTCAGAGCCGTATACTTCATGAAGATTCCGTTTTAGCATTGCAGTGTGGATGAGTGAAAACGGAGACATCTGAAAACGCTCTAAAAGTGCCCTAATTGGTCGCTGCTCATCACGTGGCCCATCCCTGATTTGAGCCCACTAGTTACTCAGTGTCTGATTGGTCACCTGGTCACCCTACACGGAAGTATAAAGTATTCCAACATGGCGGACATGGTGGAGCCACTTTGAATGCCGCTGTCCGTGTCGCTGACCAGTATGCAGCTACACAGCATTTTACACCATGTGACCGAAGCATATTTGTGCAAAAAGAAACTGTGCTGACGTGCACATGCCCAATGTAGACTAATAGCTGTGTCATATTTTTCAGGTTTTCACTGGTTTCAGTGTGTATGGAAATCCTTCTGTAAACAATGTGAAAACGCCTGTGTGGATGGTGATCGTTTTTGTTTGAAAACTTTGTTTTTAAATGAAAACATGAGTGTGAACATAGCATAGATGTTCAAATCGCCAAATAATTGCAATTTTGACCAGGGCAACTGGGGGGGGGGGGGGGGAGAAAGTTCCCC
>JAODLD010000008.1:7030798-7047341 GCA_026781065.1 Mormyrops boulengeri | reverse complement strand
CCCCCCCCCCCCCCCCCCTCTTCTCATCCTGTTTGGCACAGATCACTGCTTTGCAGTTTGTTCTTTATCACCGGAGGGGTGGCCGCATGTAAAGGCTGGGTACGTCACAAAAGGCCAGCTGTTTCTGCTAGACAACGTCACCCAGGATTCTGTTGAGTCTGTCGCCAGCGGCGAGTGGAGGACATCTTTCCCGTGGGGTGACGCTCTGCGTTCAGCCCCTATTCGTCCATCCCTGGTCAGGAGACGGCTAACCAAGCTGTACCAGGTGTAACCAAGGTGTTCAGTCTAATTACGTTTTTCTGAGGTTTTAGGCTTTAGTTTGTTTGAAATTGTTTTACATTAGCTAAAACAGATGTTTAAAACATTTTTAAAAGCTTAAACATATTTGACAGAAAGAGGTGCAGAGTATAGATGGATTTTAATCTGATTCAAAGCAGTCTGAGGCTGCACAACTCAGGTTTCGCTGTCAGATTTCAGCTCTCGTGTATCACCGCAACCCCCCCTGGCTGACCCTGGCTGAGTGATTGCCGGTATACTGTCTGCCCCCTTAGCCTGTCCCGTGTGTGCCCCACGGGCGGGTACTGGGTATGGCATGTGCCTATCCTCGGAATCCTAGCCTCTCATTGATAGAAGTGGTACTTTTTCAAGGGGGGGCTTCTGTTTTGTAAGCAGTGATTACATGCATTCAAAGTCTTTCTCACATGCCCAGTTTGTTTACTGAGAGCTGGAATTCTGCAGGGAATGCTATCCAGCGGAGGACTGAGTTTCCATGGTTACTAACCCCTGTGCGGCGTTCCATTAGGAGGAAGGAAGCTAAATTATTAGCAGGCAGAACATTCTTTTCTTCAATTGGAGCAAACTCGGATCTCTTCTGTTACCTTGCTCTTCTGCTAATTGCCAGAGTTGTTAAATGTATTTGATATCTCACATGCTGATTTTAGGGATTATGGGAAGGTGGCATCCATCTGCAAATGTGTGTACAACTAGGTACAATGTGAGCAAAATCTGTCTAATCATTTTGCAGTTTCCATATGAAATAATACGGATGTGTGGATTTAATAATGATGTTTAAATTAACGGTTGAGGTGGTTTATCGGGGTCAGGCTTAGGAAGCCGCGCTTATGAGTATAAATTTTATGACTTTTTGTCTTCCAGGCCACATTCACAGAGGTGCAGTTCGGACCAATGAGGCTTTACGAAGATCAGCTTCAGGTATCGTCATGCTGTCTCGTACCCGGGGACTTGTGGCCCTGAAACTGCTGTTTAAATTCTGTCTTCGTTTATACCTGGACATAATGTCATCGGTTTGCTGATGTGTGTGTGTCTTGAAAGCAGGAACCTGGAGAATTTGCCCTAATCACGATCTAAAATCAGAATCCGTGATCTGTGATAGGCCTGTTAACCCGAGTGGGTCGTGGAACTTTCACAGCATTCGGAAAACAAAACACAGTCTGACTTGTATTTTGACGTGGAGCCTTTGGATTTTAATAGTGTCTTCGCCATGTTAAAAAAGCAAGTGCTCTCTCTCCTCTGGAATGTGAGGGCAAGGCACAGTCCTGGGGTTTGCTGCGTAACACTACAACCTTGTTTTTTTTTTTTGCTCAACTGACCATTAATACTGTGCTTCCCAGACATCTTTCAGTGTTGTAAACAATCCCCAATCCTATCAAGCTCTTAATAGGCCCATTGTGTAAGCCACACTTTCCTGCTGCCCAGGCAACCAGGGCCAAAACGAGTTAGGATGGACATACCATAATGAACAGTGGACTTTATGAATGCTGTGCTGAGAGTGCGGGGCATGGCTAAACCGCTGGCTGCGCTCAGTCGTTCATCTTATCGTGTGTCCTAAAGCCGTCTCATGGCTTGATGTGAAATGCAAAGAAGTTTTATTTATCAGGGATTTATTTTGTTTTGGTTCCGTCTCTGTTCATTCAGTTCAGTTCAGTTCATTTTTATCTAGTGCCTTTCACAACAGTGTCTCCCAAAAGCACTTTACATATGGTGTGTTGCAATACATGTCTACACCATTTATACAGAATAATACATGAAACAGGGAAGAGGAGAAGACAGACAGAAAGAAAGAATGAAACAATGAACGGAAGAAAACCAGATCACATGATGAGAAATGCCAGCCTCTTTGAAGGACTGGTACCTGAAAAAAGAAGGGGTATGCCTAGTGTAGTCCGCTATGTTCTGGACATACATGGGCAGTATAGAATGATGCAGTGTTAGGGTTGAATGTACTTCGGCGTATGTTTCTCTGCCTTGAAATTCAGCTTTTCTTTTGTTCCTAAGACTACTGTCAGAAACAAAGTTAGATGGGGAATATTGATGGGTGCAGTGTAGTGCAGGCCAGAGGGAAACATCCTCCGTTAACGGACAAACTTTCAGGCAATGTTGTGGGCTACCAAGGGGGGCCTCTATGCAGCTTCACCTGAAAGCTGACACTCTGCATATAATTACAGGAGGAAAATGAAACTGGGAGATTTCCGTTTCCTGTTTTTGTCATTTTGGCTCCATGATGATCCCGATTATGCCCTCCCTCTCTCACGAGGTTGGCACATTTTTATACAACTGATCATTTCCACATGTCTCATCCTACTTTTTTAATATGAGCTGACAGCCATGTAATTTGAATGTATCAACTTTATACCTGACTTTTCAAAGATGAGTTTTTTTTCCCCTAAACTTGCACTAAACAGAACAGGCCGTTTCTACACCCAGGCTGTCATCAGTCTTTTGAACTAAAATCCTTAAAACTTCTCGTAAATGTTGTTTTCAGTCAGCAAAATTTCGAAAGCTTTGTCTTCCCCAGGTATTCAGGACGTAAAATAATTTGTGACGCCTGACCACAGAGACCCGATAATATTCTGAATATGCTGTCAATTGAATAAACAGTTCTGATGTGAGGTACATAATTACGAGGTAATACATTAATAGTATTATTAAAAATTACAGATTGAATGCATTTCTTACCCTAAATGTTATAAATTATTGTCATTGCAGCAGAGTAAAATGGAACATACAGCAACCCCTAATGACGTACCAGAGAATCTGCAGCATTCCGACAGAATTTCAGCTTGTTCTGTTACATTGTTAAGAAAAAATATCAGCATAAAATCTGATCATAGTGTGTGTTACAAACTAAAGTGCACGATTTTGTGTCTGCAAGGCGGCCAACTTGCAAGGTTAGTTTGACCAACACGACGTAAGAATAACCCTGCTTGTGTTTGAGTTTTAGCCGGCGTGAATTTACAAATCGTTTGTGATTCTTAGAAGAGCAGCCATTATGAAATCGGGCTCGGGAATAAAAATCAAACATTACTGCTAAGGTTCCGATGGCGTCTCGCAGCTGTGCTGCAGACCCCTGGCTCCCCGGGCCGGCTCGCCGCGTTACTGCCTGTGTCAGGATGACGTCTGGTTATATTGCAGTGACTCACCAGTCCCGGGCGCTCTGGGCTGGCGCCGTGCATGTGCGCGAGTGAGTGAGGGGTCACGTCAAAGCGCTTGGCAGGAGTGCGTGTGGCAGGCTGCTGGCTTGACTTGGCGGATGCACGTCAGCCTTGGTGGCCGTGACCGAGCGGTAGAGACGGGCAGCTGCCGCGCCAGGCAGCCTGGGATTCCATTTTCCGCAACGATTTCCAGAGGCTGCAACCTCGGGCTAAGCGGGAACAGGGCTGCCCCCCCCAATCTCCCTTCTGTAGATTGTATGTGGTGATCACCCTCGCAGATCTCTCTTACCTGTGCCCTCCCCTGACACCAAACCTGCCCCCACCCTAGGTACTGTTAGTTTTTGCCAAAGAGGACAGTCAGAGCAGTGGATTCTGCTGGGCCTGCGAGAAGGCCAACTTCAGCTGCAGCGTGGCCCGCACCCCCGAGTCTGCGCTGGAATGTCACCTGCAGAAGCACCACGACATCATCATCATCGACCACAGACATTCCAGATACTTTGACGCGGAAGCCCTGTGCCGGTATGTTTCTCCTGGAGTGCACTGGGAAAATGCAGGATGATGGGAGGGAGGTCAGAGGGGGTGTCAGGTTTGCTATGCGGAAGAATAAAACTTGTGCTGAGTCATTATCCATAGGGTCCATATCTTTACCTCCCTGTTATAACTATTTTTACTTTTAAATGCGTGGAAAAAGCATATTTGCTTTTCCAAATCAAAATAAAAGGACCATTCATTTTTAGAAACATTTTTTTTTTTTGGAATTTGCTGTTATTCATTGGAATGATGAATACTTTCTGGTGATGATGCAGTATGACCCTGTAAATCTCCGGGGGAGGTTAAACCGCGAAGCAGGTAACAAGCTGAGAGGCCCCCAGCACAAGCCAGGGATTTATCTGGCCCCTTTTCAGTCGTGTCTCCAAGCCCCCCCACACCGCTGCTCTGTCTTTAGACCTCAAAACAAGTCTGCAAACGTGTGCATAATCGTGCCGCTATGCTTGCTGCACTGATTAATTCCCCCCGATCTATAGGTCGGGGGGGCCGGCCCCTCCCTCAGCGGCCACTGAGAGAGCTTTATGGAGGAGCTGTCCCGGCAGCTGTGAACAGAGTGCTCTTTCAGGGCCACGTCTGTTTACCGTCCCGGGACGCTGCCCACGAGAACCAAGCCGTGAATAACCGGCATGGCGCGGCGCTCACCTGGGGCCTTACCTCCGTCCACTACTCTGATAAATGCCTTTTTTTTTCTTTCTTTCTTCATTTAGGTCAATTAGAGCTGTGAGCTTTTCGGAAAACACTGTGATTGTTGCCGTTGTGAAAAGGTAGGTGTGTGCGCCCCCCCCCCCACACCCCCTACACCCGTGAGCTGCTGTGTCGCACCGATCAGTCTCCAGGGAGAACGTCACCTTGAGCCACATGGCTATTCCTGTCCCACGACTTGCCATAGTTTTGTATCTGTAGCCACACAAATTCAGGGCTGTGGCTTGAATCCCGCAATCCAGACGCAGACAGTTGTGAATTGTGTGTGTGTGTGTGTGTTGCTCTTGGTGGCTGCCTGTTACCCTCTACTGTATAATCAGTTTTGCAAGAGTAACTGAGGGTTTGTGGAGGTGTTTTATATAGACACACATTTATGGATAAAATGTATTCATATGCTGTCCTTGTGCTGCTTGAGTATTGAATTTCACCTTGCTTTGACTCGGGGGGGGGGTTGTGTGTTCTGTCGTTTTGTCAGGCCAGAGCGTGAGGAATCCTCGGTGATGCCTCTTATTGCCGCGGGCTTCAACCGGGTGAGTGACACCCCCCCCCCCCCCGGCCATTACGTGGCGCAAGCTATCCCGGTTCACTCCCGCGGGGGCTACCGCTGGATGTTTGTTTACTGAATTTTTTAAAAATCCTTGCCGGATGGACGGAGAGAGGCAGTGATGCTGCGATTGGTTCTGTCGTTTTCCACGCCAAGGCTGTGCAGACAGACCTTGGACAGCGCGGTTATTTTTATGAGTTTATAATTAAACGGTGACGCTTTAAATAGTAGCACTGGGAGAGAGCTGCGTGGGATGTGTGTCGGCTCGGTGCCGCACTGTCGTGGTGAGCATCACCCACCAGATTCTCCTCTGCCCGGCCGGATCTAGGCAGAGGCAAACTAGGCCGCCCCTGAAAAGGTCGATCCAGCCCCGCCCCTCTGATCACACGCTGGGGCTCGACGTAAGCCAAGGGCCCCCAGGATAAAAACGTCACGGCTTTGACCGTAACGTTAAAGGAAAGTGCTTTGAAACCTCACTAATCACGCGTGGCGAGCGGGTAGCCTACCTGAGGGAGACCCAAATTAGATTATGCACGTCAGGGTGTGCGTCACCCTTCCCTCAGCTGACGGCTTGTCCTTCCCGCCTGGCCCACAGAGGTACGTGGAGAACCCCAGTGTGGCAGCCTGCTACAATGAGCTCCTGCAGCTGCAACACGGAGAGGTGCGCGCCCAGCTCAAGCTGCGGTGAGTCTCCCCGCGGGCGGCCGGGCGGCTTTGCACCCTGCCTGCATCCTCTGTCGCTCAAAACAAACCGGCTTTCATGCTCCGTTTCATCCCTTTGTCCGAAAAAAACCCGTATTTCCTGGCAACCATTTGAAAATGGTATAAAAACAGAACTATGGATACGTATATAAAGCCGCCCGACATAACAGTACGTTGTTGTTTGTTGTAGTTGTGTGTGCATGTGTCCGTTCAGGACAATAGCTGCTATTCCCTGTCCTCTCTCCTCTCCCTCTGTCCTGGGGTGAAATAATCACTCATTTAATGGATAAACCCAGCCCCCTGTCATTTGTGAGAAGCTTAAGGTGTCTGCTGGTCCATCGCTCTTGGTGGCTGTCTCGCTTTTCGGGTTTGTCCATTGTCTAAAGTTTTTATTTTTATATATATATATACACACACACACACACACACACACACACACATATATAACATCTTCATATTTATTTTGTCCCCCAGGGCCTGCAATGCTATATTCACCGCGGTGGAACAGAGTCAAGAGGCCATAAAAATCACAAGTGAGGATCAAGTGATCCAGGTTGGTTGTCAAAGAATCCACCCCTCCACATCCTTCAGCATTCCACAGACAGTTCTCTTTCGACCGAGAAGGAACTCTCTCGTGGTCCCAAAGAGGTCCGCCCAAAGACGAGATCCACCCACAGCGATCTCATGCATCGCGTTCTGTCGCTGAGGTTTATATTTGTGCTTTTATCGGTTTCTGTTTGTTTACTTATTTTTAGCCTGCCGATCCTGTGACCAACGGTATCAGTGATAATATCGCTGTCCCCTTCTAGCGCTTTCGTTTTTTTTGTCAGCCGCCATCACAGTGAGGACAAAGTCTCTTATTTTTGCGCCTGTTTTCAGTCCCCCATGAAAAGGCTGCTTGTGTTCTCGCCAAACGCCCATGACTAGCAGCAGTGGGGAGCCCTGACTTTATCCATTACGCTGTGCCCCGGGAAGCACTTTGCTGTGCTGGCTGGCGTTGTCAAAGCACGCTTTATTTTTATTTATTGTTGTTGTTTTCTTTTTCTCTCATTACGCCCATCGCAGTACGTGAACCCCGCCTACGAGTCGATCATGGGATACCAGCACGGCGAGCTCATCGGGAAGGAGCTGCTGGAGGTGCCTAAAAGCGAGAACAATAAGTCTGACTTGCTGGACTCCATCAACTCCTGCATCCAGAAGGGCAAGGTGAGCCAGCGGCGGCGAAAGGCGCTATATCGCGTTGTTGGCATCTAGGCAGCACTGCCGCCGTCTTTGATCTCTGGTCATGTTTAAATGTTTATTTCCACTTTCTCACCTGCTGGGGATGGAGCATACCCCCCCCCCCACCCCCACTTGCCTCCCCGAATCTTTTGCCCCGATCATGTGTGGCGTGCTTGCTCGATCGGCGCCACGGCTTGCAGACCCTCTTTTTATCGACTTCCCCCACCTTGGCCACCGGGGCAGCTGACATGCAGATCACGCCGGGCGCTCGGGGGAGAGCAGCCGCGCCGCCACTTCACGTGACGGGCCCAAAATTTGCCCGCCTTAAAAACACCAGCTGATTGGTCAGCCAGTTTGCCTGGGGGGCGGGGCTGATTTCTGGATTACTTCAGAGAACACAAAGGTCATTGGGAGCAGTGGGAAGGTGTTTTTGAAGCTGGCGTACCTCCCAGGGTGCTCTGACTTGAAAAGGGCCGGCCTTGTGCCACCTTCACTGAAAAGGTCCTGCTCTCTTTGATACGTCCGCGGCGTCTGCCAGCTTCAAAAATCCAGACATTATACTATTTATATATCTTTTGTTCCTTTGTAATATGATTAACATTTATCATCAATGTGCGTCTGTCCAGCTAGTGAAATAAAAATATATATTTAGCGGAGTGCTTTGCTAGAGCAGTTGAAAATGGCTTCTTTATTTTTTTTTTTGGGGGGGTGGGGGGGGCATTGGTAGAGTAGGGGATTGCCTGGAGCTTAAACCGGGGTAGCCTTCAGGTTATAACCTGCTGTACTTAACCACCATGCCCCCTGTTGCTCCCTTTTGGAAGTGCAGAGTGCAGCTATGAGTTAGTTACCCTGTTTCCCTTCCACTGCCATACCCTCAGGAGTGGCAGGGGGTGTACTACACCATGAAGAAGAACGGAGACAGCGTCCCCCAGAGCGTGAAGATCACACCTGTAATTGGGCAGGGAGGGTGAGCACTCCGCCTCCCTTTTGCAGTAGAACGAGCTAGAACATTCACGTGTGTAATTTTATGTTGTATTTTTTTTTTCCAGAAAGATCAGACACTATGTGTCTGTTAACCGGCCGTTGAACGACAATAATAAGGTGAGACCTTATTTGTAAGAATTTTATTTGGTGAGTTTGCTCACTGAGAAGTAAAAAGCTCCCCCCCCCCCCCCATCCTAGACGGACAAGTCATGTGATCGCGTGCAAGCGGAGTCGCAGACAGGTAAGACGTCCACAGAGCGATGGGTGGGTTTCCCGCTGAGCATCATGGCACTGAGCCTGCGCCGTCAACGCCGTCCGACGCAGTCATCTCCCTCCCTGTGTCCCCAGACAACCAGTCCTGCAAACACAAGGACCGGAGGAAAGGCTCATTAGATGTGAGGTCAACCACGTCTCGCGGGAGTGACGGTGAGCGATACTCAGTGGGGACTGTCACTCTTCTTCATCTCTGCTGGAGGTGTTGACAAAATTGGACTTCTGTCATTTTTGTCATTGTCGCGTCATTTCACATCACAGGAAGTTCCCAGAGACGCCACTCATCCATGGCGAGGATTCACTCAATGACCATCGAAGCCCCAATCACCAAGGTCGGTTTGTTCTGTATCTCGTCACTGGAAGTGTCGCGTTTGACGCTCGTTCCCTGCACGTCGCCCTGGAGACACAGGTTCCCACGGAGCTGATCTCCTGTGTGTCTTCCCCGCATCCAGGTGATCAACATCATCAACGCGGCCCAGGAGAGCAGCCCGGTGCCGGTGGCCGAGGCCCTGGACCGTGTGCTGGAGATCCTGCGCACCACCGAGCTCTATTCCCCCCAGCTGGGGACCAAGGATGAGGACCCCCACACCAGCGACCTGGTCGGGGGGCTGATGACGGTGAGTCTTCCCCAGGTCCCCGCTGGAGTTCTCCTGAGTGCTAGTCAGGCATGATGTCATGTTCTCCCAGGTTGACTCCAAGATCCTTCAGTATAAGTATGAAGGTACATGCTGCGGAAGGCTAGGGGAGAATTTCCAGAGTTGTTTATGGCATCTGTAAAGCCTTGTTGTGTCATAATTCTTGGCTGTTTTTTTTGTTCCTCAGTTTTGCATTTTTGGGGGGGGCAGATGCTCAGTACGACCCATTTCTGAGGTTCTGTTAGACTTTCTGTAAGCCCTCAAATACATAGCTGAGAGGCACAAAGAATGGCCTGTTTTCCTTCTCTGTTTTAAACGCTCACTCAAAGGTCTGGCCTCCAAGCAGAGGTCGCTGCCGTGTGACCTGAACGTCGTAATTTGTTGATGGATCACGGTCGGCTGGAGGCAGCGGCTTACGTCGCGTAGCTGGTAGCGCGAAGTGCCGCCGTCTGCACGTCAGAAATGACGTCCCCTGTGACACCCAGGGAGGGTTTGGTGCCGTGGGTCGCGCTGTCGGAGCCACGCTAGCGCTCTCCTCTCACGCTACACCACGTGTGTATCCAGGAGAGGGAGAGAGAGCGGGGAAAGGGGCGGCACGCAAGCCGCGGACGGCCCCGGCAGGGGAGAGAGCGGGTGCCAAGTTGGCAGTCTTGGCCGCAGCCCCAGAGGAAACGCTAGATTGTCCTTTGTACTTCGCTGGGCCAGAGAGGAAAGAACTCGCCGCTTCCACACCACAGAAGGCTTTCAGATGAGCCTCTTCCTCTGAATTCCAGTAGCTTGGAAACATCCTGTTCTTAGGTGGACTCGATGAACAAGTGTGGCAGTGCGCAGAGGGACACTGGGATACGGAGCAGGAGTGGGAGTGGGTGCAGGGAGGGGGGGTTGGGGGGGGTATATGAGAGTGCAGTGTTGGTGTGTGAGCTCTAACGCTTCAAAAAGCTGCTCCAGGACTGATCTGCCCTGTGCCGCATCATTAAAGAGGAGATCACCAGCCAGTTTGCATTATTGGGGTTTATGGACTTGGAAACGACTGAATGTTTCCCGGGTTGTGGGGAGGAAGCGCTAAAAGCCAGAATTATGACACAGCTGCTGAATGAGACTGCGAGCGGGTGACAGACGAGGGGTTTCGCTTCCTCTCTCCCTGTGACTGCCCAAGCGATGCCGCCGCGAAAATCCAAGAAGTGGGCGGTACATCAGACGTACCTAACCGCATTCTCCACGTCCAGGAAGATTCTTGAGTTTCTTGGATAATGTTATTCCACGTCCACAAGTGGGTAGAAATGCGTGTTGCAGGGAATGCATCCTATGGTGAAGGTGTCCTGAGTTTGCCGGGGTCTGGGTTGTGTTAACATCGATCATACTCCAGTCAGGCTGCCGCTCTTTGGGGGCTTAAGGGGGAAAACAGCTTAAATAAGGGAAAGTGAGGAAACCAGAACTGACGTCCAAATGGGTTTTTCTCTTCTACAGGATGGTTTACGGAGGCTGTCAGGGAACGAATACATCTTTACTGCAAACAGTAAGAGTCTCGATACCCTTTCCCCGACTTCCTTATTTTATAACGACAGTCTGTGGGAGTAGGATCCCGCAGTACTCTAATTTAAATGTACAAAGGTCGTCACCTTCATTTAAATCTACGTAACTTTTACACTGTTGAAATGTGGCGTTCTCATCCGCCTCGCTGTTGGTGAAATTAGAAGATAGGGGAGTGAGACCAGTAACATCTCTGGCATTTCCCAGAATGCCACGCTATCAAATTATCTGACCCTTGTGATTCATCTTAATGTACTCCGGGCCAGGATTAGATAGCCCATTCACACAAGCTGGAAGTTATTGATGTTGTGTAGTACTTAATGATTTTACATCATTAATATATTTTACATAATGTTTTCATGTGATATTTTTGATTATAAACATCCGATTTTTTACTTGCACACTAATATACTGTACAGCACTTCTCAGCAGGCACCCTAAAGGGGGGTCATGACTGCAAGATGATTTCCAGAGTATGTTTGTTAAAATTTTAAAACTCTACTAAAAATTCTACTGTTACTGTGACCGCATCCAGTCAGTTGTGATAAGCATACCACTGCCTGCCCCCCGCTCCCGATTGACCAACTCAACCAAGTGGACCCCAAATGGTTGGAAAATTTGGGATTTTGAGTCTCTGGTGCTGTTATTTTGGGGATCGTGGGCTGAACTCATGCTATACATCATGACACGTATCTGGTTACTCACTCATGACTCAAGTAGTCATTTATCTGTGCTGTGTGCTTACATCATGCCTGCCTTTTGTGTGTGTGTGTGTGTGTGTCTGTACACTCCTGCGTGCACAGAACCTCACCACCTCCCAAGCCACTTGAGCACCCCACTATCCCTCAGTGACATCCCTCCCCGGATTGCTCAGACCATGGAGAACGAGGAGTCCTGGGACTTTGACGTCTTCACTCTGGAAGCGGCGACGATGAAACGGTGAGAATGGCAGCATGCAGGTAGTCGCGTAGCTGGGAAGCGTTTGCCCAGGCGTGTTCATGGATGGTGCCGCCGTCACCTCTTCAGGTCAGTTGTGATGTCAATTATAAGGAGAGTCGGACACGCATTCGAAGTCTCCAACTGCTTCAACCATCCATTCATCTTTCTTTCACACAATGAGCCTGGAGAGCAGAGGTGGGAAGTTCAGGTCCAGAGAGAAAAAGTCCAGGCCAAGATTTTATTTCAACCAACCAGTTGAGCATAAAGAATCACACTCACAGAGTACTCAACTGATTGGTTCTTTGGCTCTTTGGACCAGAATTAACCACCTCCGATGGAGACTAACTCGGGAAACAGAGGGGACATTCTGGATAGGATGGAGGTCAATTATTTTTAAATATTACCTCATCGATCCATAAGGTATCACTGTGCTCTTTAGATCAAAGATATTGACATTGAATGTCTGCTTTCTTGTATCTTTTTCAGACCCCTGACCTATTTGGGACTGAAGATCTTTTCAAGATTTGGGGTCTGTGAGTTCCTCAGCTGCCCGGAAGCGACCCTTCGGTCCTGGCTGCAGGTGATCGAGGCAAACTACCACTCCAGCAACTCCTACCACAACTCGAGCCATGCTGCGGACGTCCTGCACGCCACCGCATACTTCCTGTGCAAGGAGAGGGTCAAGGTGAGTTTACAACTGTCTCTTTCCAGTGACACTTTGCGTTTTTTTTCTGGGCTTAATTTGAACTTTCCCAAGAGTATAGTTGACCTGCAGTCATGGCTGGATTATGGATTGGGACAGTTGGGGCCAGGGTACCAGGCTGGAGGGGCCCGTGAGTCACAAAATTCATAGTATAAGCTAAACACTATGACCCTCATGTACAACGTGAAATGATCATGCAGCCCCTCTGCATATACAGCTAGAGCTGACCACCAGGGGCCCCAGGGCCCTTTGTCATATACAGCGCAAATGAACCACCAGGGGCCCCAGGGCCCTTTGTCATATACAGCGCAAATGAACCACCAGGGGCCCCAGGGCCCTTTGCCATATACAGTGCAAATGAACCACCAGGGGTCCCCAGGGTCTTCTGCATTTACAGCTGAAGTTGACCATGGCCCCCCCAGTATCCAGACCTTTTATGTGTTTTGCTCACTGTCCCTGTATGTCCCCCATCCAACCTTTTATAGTGGGGCCCCTAAAATACAGGTGATCCGGCTCTGCCTGCAGTGTATCCCTCTTTCTGGGTTTTTGATGGGAGGAGAAATTAACTCTACTTAAAATCCTGCATAATATCGTACAAAGTCAAGTGTGCAGATGCAGT
This sequence comes from Mormyrops boulengeri, assembly GCA_026781065.1. Taxonomy (NCBI): domain Eukaryota; kingdom Metazoa; phylum Chordata; class Actinopteri; order Osteoglossiformes; family Mormyridae; genus Mormyrops; species Mormyrops boulengeri. Next base: position 7,034,488 of record JAODLD010000008.1, on the reverse strand, counting down.
TCAGATTCAGAATGAGTCAACATTCTTCTTACATTGTCATAATTCAGCACTTACTTGTGCAGTCAAGGGGTTCAGAAGTCTGTGAGGTGAAGAGATTCATTTCACAGACTCCTATCAAAGGGCAATAAAATATATGCAGGTATAGGATGACAGAGGCCTCTGGACTTTGGGCTGGAAAGCAGAAAACATCTTGCAGTCTGGTCATGTGGTCTCCTACTGCTGGCTACTGAGAAGTGAAATAGAGTAGGTACCCAGAGAAAGGTGATGACTGAGAGAAAAAGAGGAACTCGGCCTGGGAAGTCCACACAATACAAACAAAGAGATGTGCACACACACGACCGAAAGCCGGAGCAACAGCTTGTGATAATTGATGTGTAAGGTGTGATAGTTGGCATACGCTACTCGCCCTCTTTTGCAGCAAAGCCTGGACCCCATCGACGAGGTGGCGGCCCTGATCGCCGCCGCAGTACACGACGTGGACCACCCGGGCCGCACCAACTCCTTCCTGTGCAACGCGGGCAGCGAGCTGGCCGTCCTGTACAATGACACGGCCGTCCTGGAGAGCCATCACGCCGCCCTGGCCTTCCAGATCACCACCCGTGACGACAAGTGCAACATCTTCAAGAACATGGAGAGGTCGGTGCAGCGATGGGACGAGGCGGAGTGCGGCCAGACCTTTGTTCAGCGCTATGGTTTATTTGCTCTGAAACGTTGGTGTGAGGCTTTGGTGGTAAGCGATCTCGAAAGGGGAAGTTAGAAAAGCCACTGAGTGACGCGTCCAGCTGGCACCATCACACATGCTTTTTGTGCTGTGATGTGGAGGACCAGGGCTGTAGGAAGGACTGGGATGGAAAATTTATTCAAAAGTGTTTTGCATGGATAGATGCATATGTGTTACGTTTTAGGGTGATAAAAAGTGTAAAATACGTACAGTACTGTTGTTGCCAAGCAACAAAATATAGAAGAGCAATAAATAGCTACACAGAGAAGGACAGCAAAACATTCCGAACAAAAGGCGGTTTTACTCAATAACGTTTATTAATTAATAATCAATATAACTTTTTAATTATAGTTTATTTGACATGGACAGTGCACATTAATAAACATAGAATGTAAATGTGCCAGAATTAGCCAAAGTGGCTATTTTACATCTGGTGTCCATGGACCGATGGTAACAGGTCAAATACATATAATGCTTGCATGTTAAACATGTACAAAATTTGGCTGCTGTTCCATTATAGAAAAGCGTATTATTCAGTATAAACTTTGCATTATATACTACTTTCAACCCTGTTCTATGTATCACAGTTTTAATTTCATTCCAAGGTTACCCATGATTCTCTTAGATTAATTTAAATCTCTGCAGGGAATCCTGACACCCTAATGCATGCTGCTCAACAGTCTTTGGGAGACGTGGTTCCGCTTCGGCTCACTTGTGTCCTAACCCCTTTAACGCAGGAATGAATATCGCACACTCCGACAAGCCATCATCGACATGGTCCTGGCCACAGAGATGACCAAGCACTTTGAGCATGTCAACAAGTTTGTGAACAGCATCAACAAGCCGCTGGCTGCTCTGGAGGAGAGCGGGGTGAGTCCCAAAGGATCAGGGGGGTGTTCCACAAAGATTTCCACAACATTTCTCAGTTAGCTGGGTACTCGGGAAGCTCTCTGGTGATGTAAATATGGCCAATGCAGCCTATGTGCCTAGATTCTCTGTGAGGCTTGTGGTTTATGGGGATCCTGCAGAAAGCAAGAAATGAGTGTTTCAGTGCATCAGTGGATTGCAGCTAAATGGTAACGATTGACAGCGCCTCAGAGCGGCCCCCCCTGGATGACAGGAGAGGTAGATGTTGCTCCTCTGGCCGCCTGTTTGTGGTGAGAATTTTACAAGCTGGTACCAGCTTCGTCAGCCCAGTGTGGAATTCACTCAAAGGACTTTTTAAAGGAACCTGGAGCTTAATAAAGGTGTCTGTGGATGTCTCCTGCGCAGTGTTTCCCAATCCGATGCTTGGGGACCCACAGCAGTCCACATTTTTGCTCTGTCCCAGCTCCAGGTAAAATGTGAACTGTCTGGGAGGGAGCAAAAACGTGGACTGTCTGTGTCCCCAAGGATCGGATTGGGAAACACTGCTCTAGGAGACAGTTATTCTAAAACAGACTTCAAGAAAGTTCTAAGTCGTAAATTTTGTTGTTTTGTCAGTCCTGTCGGCTCCGCATTTTGTCATCAGTCTAACGTGTTTAATTTTGCTTGTGCATATAATCTTGAATGATCTGGTCTCGGCTGTTGGCTTACAGGGGAACGGAGACGAGGATTCGGTGAAAGGCATCTTGACGTCCCCGGAGAACCGGATCCTGGTGAAGCGCATGCTGATTAAGTGTGCGGACATCTCGAACCCGTGCCGACCTCTGGAGCTATGTATCGAGTGGGCGGGGCGCATCTCAGAGGAGTATTTCGCGCAGGTAATGCAATTGCAGGCCTGCAGTGATGACATGATTAGACGGGGGGGGGCAGATTAGACGTACCATTGTTGAAGAAATCCATAATGGGGTGTGTATATACATAAAAATAAAGATGAAACACCTTTCACAATTCTGCAACCGGGGAATCATAATGAAATAAGCCACTGTTGTTCTGCTGCGGATCAGCTCAAACTAGCAAACTGCATCTCGGCTGGCCCGGGAGTCGCTGGCAGTCATTGGCAGACTGTCCTCCAATCAGATCCAGTCTCTGCCACTCACTGGTGCATGATTTGCAGAGCGAACGTGGAGGCGGATTGGCCGGACCATTAATGGTGGCCGTGGAGGAGAGAGAAAACCGAGAAGCGTGCGACCTTAGCCTCCTAAAAAAAAAAAAAAAAAAGAAAAACAGACACAAATAATTTATATATATGTATAAACAATAATAAAGGGGCATGGTGGAGTTGGAGGACTGACGTGTTTGCAGGCTCTCTGATATGCCGCTCTGCTCTCCTACTGGCCAGACTGATGAGGAGAAGAGACAGGGTCTCCCAGTAGTGATGCCCGTGTTTGACAGAAACACCTGCAGCATTCCAAAATCCCAGATCTCCTTCATTGATTACTTCATCACAGACATGTTCGACGCTTGGGACGGTGAGTGACCGCCCCCCACCCCCGAAACACCTTCATTGTGGTAATGACGATGCTGACCTATAATGATTTGAGCTACTTAACGAGTCATGCTACGTCTATGTGATGAGTTATTGCAGGGCTTCTTAAGCCTTTCTGTTCCATTGATGCCTTGAGCAGTCAGCTGAAGCCTGTGGGCCCATTCTAGATCAGATATAGAAATATCTGTGATTTCTCTTGGTGACAGTCACATACACTGATAACGCTGTCGCATGTGCTGAGAACGCTGTCGCATGCACTGAATAACACTATCACAGGTACTGATAACGCTGTGACATGCACTGATAACGCTGTCGCGTGCGCTGATAATGCTGTGACAGGTACTGATAACGCTGTGACATGCACTGATAATGCTGTGACAGGTACTGATAACACTGTCGCATGCACTGATAATGCTGTGACAGGTACTGATAACGCTGTGACATGCACTGATAATGCTGTGACATGCACTGATAATGCTGTGACATGCACTGATAACACTGTCGCATGCACTGATAATGCTGTGACAGGTACTGATAACGCTGTGACATGCACTGATAA
>JAODLD010000008.1:7016336-7030698 GCA_026781065.1 Mormyrops boulengeri | reverse complement strand
CAGGTACTGATAACGCTGTGACATGCACTGATAACGCTGTGACATGCACTGATAATGCTGTGACAGGTACTGATAACGCTGTGACATGCACTGATAATGCTGTGACAGGTACTGATAATGCTGTGACATGCACTGATAATGCTGTGACAGGTACTGATAACGCTGTGACATGCACTGATAATGCTGTGACAGGTACTGATAATGCTGTGACATGCACTGATAATGCTGTGACAGGTACTGATAATAGTAATATGGCTCATTGCCTTCATTCATAAAAATGCTAAAAATTCAGTTTGAGGTTAGTGAAAATAAAGATTTTAAATTATTTAAGTGATTATTATTGGATGGGAAATAAGTCCATAACCCAGGGGCCCCTGGACCGTGGGGATTAGCACCTTCGAATGCAGTTGCACAGACGCTAGTTTGAACCTGATGCCGTTTTGCTGACTTTTAATTGCTTTGGTCCCGCTGTCGCTGCCGCAGCTTTCGCAGACCTGCCCAACCTGATGCAGCACCTGGACAACAACTTTAAGTACTGGAAGGGCCTGGACGAGCGCAAACTACACAGCTTGCGTCCCCCTCCCGAGTAGACGGGGGCCTCCGGCAGTCAGCCGTGCTCCGCCAACAACACGGGGCCTTCCCCATACCTGCCTCCAGCGGAGACTCGACCGCATCGCGGCAGCCTGCGCGCCCCCCGCTCCACGAGGACTCCGTGCCCCGCTTTTGTTACAGCCCCCCACCCCCTCCCACCATTCCTTTGCACTCACCCCTCGACAGAGAGAGAGAGGGGGAGAGAGAGAGAATGGACAGAGAGACTGCCATCGCTTGGCAGATTGCATAGAAGACGAACAGATTAATTTAAAACAACGAAAGGAAAGTTAACGGGATAAGAGCTGGAACGACTGGGAGCTGTGGGGGGGGGCATGGAGGGTCACATGACCCACAGGGGGACAGTACTTGGGGAAACAGACTTGTGCCAGAAAACCTTGCTTGAACTTTGCACCTGGGCAGAGACTAAAATGGTTAAAAAAAAATTAAATGTAATTAAAAAAAAAAAAAAAAAAAGACTGGATTTTACGCAGTGGTCTCGTCCCACTTGGTCGCAACTGAAGCACTGCCCAGAAGGGGGCGGCGGTAAGGAGAGACCTCAGATGGCCACAGAGAATGCCTGACGCCTTAGGCTGGGGGGGCCGCACAAATGACAGGGTCATATTCTCACTACAGAACTGTTTTGCACCTTCACTTTTTTTCTTTGGTGTACAAGCCTGCCAGTTCTACGCTTTGGGAGGGTTTGTAGCAGTGGGAAGCAATCCTGGGCGTGGGGGGGGGGGGCTGTAATTATACAATGAGTACGTAGGATGTGGAATTCGTTAGGTTTGTTCATTTTGAAAGACACAGCAAGCCTTCCTGAGTTGATCACGGGAGTCGGCATATAGAAGTTATAGTGTATTTATTTTGACTTAGGTCTTCAGTATTTTCCATAAATTTCTATGTGATAAACAAGTAAAAATAGGTAAATTAATGAGTTTAAGAGCAAGAAATAAAAGCCAAAGCTTATTAACTGGACCGTTACGATACGAGTCATGTCCATAAAAACGTAGTTTTGTTTTACTTCTTAAAATGAGAACGACACCATTTATATTGCACTGTAAGACTGCAATAGACATGTCTGAGCATGTTAAAGGAGCCGGTCAGAGGTTTGGGAGAATGCTGTACTGTCACCACCGCCTCCGTCTCTGGCTTGGGCGTCAGAGCACATGCCGGCGCGCCTCGTCTGCACCCTCCAAGCAGAGTCACTCCACAACAGTGCTGGGGCTTACAAGCTCTCTAGCAACAGAAGAAAATCTGGGAAAAGTTCCGGACTTGAAAGATTTTTTTTTTTTCCCTCCTGGAGATTTTTGTATCTGGTTTATCCTACTGAAAAGACTGCCTTATTTTATACAATATTTATACATCCCACTGTGTGAATGAAGCAAGAGCGTGTGGAGTTTTTAATAATTTAGGCAAAAGTAATAATCGAACAAATTGAAATATTTTTGTAGACTACATCTTTTACACTGGATTGACAAAGGTGATTATGAGTGACGGTCTCGATCTCTGCAGCGACGTTTCTCTGCAGTTTGACAGGCATTTCAGTCACAAAATAGACAGGAAAAAAAAAATATCGGGGGTGATACAAAGAGGTGTGTCTATCACTGTCTGATGCCAGTCTGTACTCAGTGTCTTTTGATTTCATCATTTTACATTGGCTTTCGGTTTCAGTACCCAGAAAGACCTTTCATCCACAGTTAAGAGACAGAAACGTGTGTAAGAATATTTGTTAATGAAATGATGTCCTATTTTTAATTTAAATGTTATATAAATATGCCAATATGCATACATAAGCCTACATAAGTCAATATGATATATTGACATAGAGTTTTTTCCTTTAGACAGAAGTGTACACTACATCAGGATTTGTATGTTCAGTCTGATTCACTTGTACTTCTGGTCTGAGAGCACCAAAAAAAATGATTTAAAGAGAGAATTATATGAAGGAAAATAAAATAATGACAATTAATACTTTGCATTATGTTTGTGTAAAAATCACTTCCTGGTACCGACAGCTGGAATGTCTTCTCGCAGATTTGTGAGACCGTCTTGCACTCCAGGATCTCTGACGAGAGGGGGGATCCCACCCTCCCAGTATCCAGGGTGTTGTGGGCAGACTGGCCCCGTCAGGTGATGGATCACGAAGCCAGTAGCGGAGAAGTCGGCTCTGTGAGCGAATAATGGTGAAGAACTGGGATTAAATCCATCGGTCTTACCTTCCGTTCTGAAGGGGGCAGGAAGCATAATGAGAAAAAAATCGCAAGGATTGTTACTGAACGCCAGCCAGTACAGCTGGATTTGCTTGATGTGATGACCTTTGACCTCCCATACGAATCCTCCAACTTAGCCATACCAAAATATTCCTCCTAAAGATATGAAATTCCACAGGACTTTGCCTGACACTGATTGGGATTGCTTTCCTCTGCCCCCATGCAGGCCGGTGCGGTGTATTTGCGCAATAAGCCATGTGATTCTGCCTCCAGAGAACAGCCTGTACTGCAAACAGCAGGCCAGGGGCCTACCAGGGTTTTGCTGAGCTTGACGTTTCGAGATTTCTTTAAGTTTGCGGAGCCTGCGGCTCAATTTGTCCTTATCAAAAAAAAAAAAAAGTGAAAACATGATTTATCATTTGCTATGAAAATTATTTTAATTTGTTTGCAAACTTTGTAGGGAGGCGTAGGGGCTGCCATTAAAGGAAGCTTTCATTAGAGTCTTTCCCCTACACCTGTACTTATGCACCTGTAAGAAACTGATGAAATAGCAACTGCGTCTTTACTAAATGCCACAAACAGGTTTCAGACAGTATTTTTTCCGTACAAGTTTCAACCAGGTATTTGGTACAAGGTCATGAAGTCTAAATTCTCAATTAGATGTCAAAAATATATGAACATGAAGTTTGGTTTATAATTTCTATAATTGTTTAAAAATATTCCAGTGACCAGAGCCAACAAAGTTTGCAAAAATGTCCCATTGTCCTGTAAACGACTACAGCATTGCTTGTTGTGTCCTTCCTGCTGGCTGGCAGCAGGCCCACGGTGGCTGGGGTCATGTGATCTGGTCAGTGAGCTTGGTTGTATCATCCACCCCAAAGCTTTGTTCATGGGCGTACAGGAGCAGAGTATTGAACAAGACGTGTCAACCCTGCTGTGGTAACAACTACATTCCCTTAGCAGTAAGAAATGCTTTTTGTGCTATGAAAAAAAATCAAGAGGCTGACTTTTCCCCAGCAGGATGCTGAACGGAACCATAAGATACGGCAATGGGATGGAGAAATGAGGACGTCATTAGGGCACCGGAGAGACATGGGTTTGACAAATTGGTGGATAGGAATAAAAATGAATGGAAGGCTTATTGCTTTTACAGTAAAACGAAAAGCATCAGGTTGTGACATGCAGTCTGGGGTTGAGGCATGAATCTGAAGTCCCTTCTATATTATTAGTAATTATACTCTGGTGACAATGACGTCATCATGTGGCTTTTCCCCCATTGCCACCTTAATATAACATATTCATTAACATAAACATAATTTAAAAGATGATTACAGGTAATCACACGAATACAACTACAGTTGCCTTTTAATATATAATTATGAGTCATGGAATATGGGCTCACAGACCTGTCTAACAGCAGTGAATGAATCAAACAGAATTACAGATACACAGAGTGGAGCCTGGGGTGTCTACTGCCGCGTAAGTGAGCACCCCCTACTGGTGGGCCAGGCTGCTGCAATCTGCATACATGTCGGGGAGGGCTCATCAGAGACACGTCATATCGAACCTGGATGTGTTAAGGACCCTAATTGGCCAAATCTTGTTTCGCTGAAGCTGGACTTGGTACATTTAAGACGGTTCTTTTTCTTTATTTTTGCTGATGTTTGAATCTGAGAAAAAATGTTTTTTTAATCGAATTGATCCGGAGTCCGTTACAAACTTAACGCCTAATCGAATATATCTAATCACTCATTCCGTTGATTGATGTAACATATACACAAATGATTACGCCAAATAACTGAAAAATTCGATGCTGTCTAAACAACCACATTACCACAACTTGGGGCTTGTATCATGAAGTCGAATTTCTTGCTTAGCCGGATAACGTATCATATTGTGCCCCAGTTTAAAATGACTATATTCGTTTACTGCAATTAGTCCAGACTACCTTAATCCGACAAGTTGTCCGGCTAAACAAGAAATCTAACTTCGTGAAACAAACCCTGGATGATGATATTGTAGGACTGGTTTATGTCGTTTTGCACGTTGGCCACTAGATGTCGTGATTTTAACTGCAGTTTTGCATTTTCTTTTCAAATGCTATCTGTTTACAAATAATTCCCTTTATAATACGTTGGGCTGTGTTCGAGTCGTGTGCGTGGGGCTCCTTGATCCCTGAGAAGGGGCGCAGAAGGGCAGCGGTGTGCATTCGATAGAGCACCCGGAAGCTGCGGCTTTTCTATCCGCAAGTGTTTTATCAGCGCCAAATGCCAGTAGCTGGTCGCTGTGGGCACGTGTTTTGTGTGACTAATCTCACAGCTTCCATTCAAGCTTTTGAATAGATAGACACTTCATTCTTTGGTAATTTAGTTACTGTATTTTAAATAATTGATTGGACGACGCTAAAAACACAGTTACTAACTTTACTGTTTAAAGAAACGCTACTCTGAGCGCAGCCACTAGGGGCGCGGTCTGGAGCGCGTCATTGCTCGGGCACGCCTTACGTAAGCCGTGACGCGCTTCCGGTCTTTGTGTCGCCTACTGGCGGCGAAGGAGTGCCTCCGTTTGGGTAACTCCTGTCCCCGGTGCCTTTTCTGCTTTAACGCGCTCGGCAAACGAAGACCGCGACTGAAGCGCAATCGCACGATAAAATGGCTTCTGGCATGGCGGGACAGACCTCGTAAGTATCCGCGGCCAGGACGCCTTTTGAACCCGAACCCGATGGCCGGCTTCCCGGGCGGCGCGGGCTGCGGATAGCGCGCCTTTCGCTAAAACTCCGGGCCTATCCGCTAACTTTAGTTTCCTCTCCGCTTAAAATAGTTGATACTTTTTCGTTTCGTTTAATGGGATTCGGGTGTGTTGCGTCACCGAGGTCTATATAAGCAGCCAGCGACCGGAGATAATCGTCTGTTCCCGGTGGTTTGCTGGTTTATTTGTCTGGCTGCCTGCTTGTTATGTAATACGCCTCTCTGCTTCGGGCTGACCGAGGTGCTGTTTTTCGCCCCTTGATACCGCATATTTGTCTGCTAACGCTCCTGCCCGCTTCCGTATTGCGTTTGGGAGGTAAGCAACGATGCCCCCCCCCCCATTCCTGCAAACTTGTCTGTTTGGTTACGTGGAGGGGAAAGAAAGCAGTCACTGTACAGTTATGGTGTCCTGCTGATACTACCCTCCTATATAAAGTACTTGTAGAGCCTGGAACAGGCCGGGATGCTTCTAGAAATGCGTCGAGGCCTACTTGCTCTACGGACAGGGTCAGATCCTGCTATGGGACAATAGGCTCGAGTTTGGGTAAGGATATTTCAAGTAGTCGTGCTTGTTCTCACAGGTGTCTTAATAGTCGATGGGACCAGCCTGGCCCCACTGCCGATATGCTGAAAGGCCTCCTGGGAAACATTTCCACTTCCCTCACGACGCAAGTAGCCTCTCTGCCGAGCTACACTGGAGGGTGTTTGGCGTCCGGTGCCACAAATGGCTTACCGCTGGCTGGTGGCACGGGATCCACAGCGCCACCCGCCACGTCCCACCCGACCCCTACGTCTCCGGAGGAGGAGAAGCCGTCGGGAGGCGTAGAGATGGCCGCTGCCATGGCTGCCAAAATTAACGCTATGTTGATGGCCAAAGGGAAGCTGAAGACCCCCCCGCCGCTGCACAGTAAGGTACTGCACCAGTGTGTCCCTTCAGGCTGCATCTCCACCCAGTGATATGTAATCAGCCCTAAACACACCCCATGTTTTCCCCGCCCCAGGTTGCCTCCCGTGTAACAGTAGCCAGTACTGCCAGTGAGTTGGTTGTCACTGAAGTGGACATCAACGATGTTCCCATAAACTGTCGCAACTTGCTAACTAAAGGAAAAACTCAGGAAGAGGTGAAGTCCACTCCCTTGAGCTTTTAGCTTTATGATTTTGTTTGGCGCTATGGGAAAATAATTATCTTGGCATTAATGTGTATTTTTCATTTACAATTTTCAGATTCGCCAATACAGTGGAGCAGTGGTATCTACAAAGGGGCACTATATGACCAGTGCCGAAAAGGCCCAGTGTAAGGGCGGGTATGTGTCGTCCTGAATGCGTCTCACATTTGCGTGTTAATCGGTAATGGTGAATGAGCTGCGTCCCCTTCTTTCAGAGACCGTCCATTGTATCTACACGTTCAGGGAAAGAGCCAAGAGGAAGTTAACAGTAAGACCTTTGCATTTTTGGGGGGAGGAATCTTCCAGTTTATAGTCCAAACAAAGTGTTGACTGTCATTCTGTTCATATGTTCATCAGAGGCGGTGAAGCATATCAAAGAGATCATTTCAGAGGACATCTTGCGGTCTTCGGCAGGGCAGAGCAGACCCGTGATGCCCCCACTTCCTGTTTACACGCAGCCATCAAAGCCCCTGCCTTCAGCACAGCCCTCTGTCCCACCCCCAGTTCGACCTCCTGTTCAGCCGCATCACATGCCATCACCACCCCCCCAAAACCAAAAGTCTCCAGCCTCATACAATAGTCATTCAGGGGTATGTAGGTGTTGCACTTCCTCCGCATGCCATCGTATTAACCCAGCCCTCTTCATGTTTGTGTATTTGTTCTACCGCTGGGAGTTAATCATGCAGTGGAGCGATGGTGGACTTACCAGACATCTTATGTCAGTAGTGTTGCCATTAGAGCTTGTAATTCTATTAATCAGTGTTCCACATGCTATGTGACCACGGAGGTTGAAGAAGGTGAGAGCGATAAAGAGCAAGTGCTTCTCGCTGATACAAACCTCCTATAGCAACTGCAGGCAGAACAACTCAACCTCCAGTTGGTGGTTTGAGTCTGCTGCTCCTGCTAACACCATCCTTGCATTTTTTTTTCCCACTTTGTATTTTGTGGCATTTCAAGCTTTGCTCTCAACTCGCGGCTGGCCCGGCTGTCTTGCAGAATTTTGTGCACACAAAGGTGTTCGTCGGCCTGGACCAGGCCCTGCCCTCATTCAACGTGAATGAGAAGGTGGAGGGTCCTGGCGGGAGTTACCTGCAGCATATCCAGGGTGAGACGGGGGCTCGTGTGTTTCTCCGGGGCAAAGGATCCGGCTACATAGAGCAGGCTTCGCGGCGGGAATCGTTTGAGCCACTTTATCTCTATATCAGGTATCGATCTTCCCAGCTGGTTCACATATGGGAGCCTGTGGAGGTGTTCGGATTGTTGGGGCCTGTGTGCTTCCTTGTAATTACAGTGATGTTTGTGTGTTTCTTGTAGCCACCCAAACTCTGCAGGGTTAGAAGCAGCAAGGAAGCTCTGTGAGAGCCTGGTGGAGACTGTAAGTCTATGGTTTGTTTGAAGCGTCCACTTGGCATTAGAGGTTTAAAAAGGTGGAGGTACTGAGTACCCCATAGCCTTCACTGATACCCACCCAGAACATTTAGTCGTGTGAACAGCCTGACCTGGAGCTCAGGCTGTACTGCACAAACTGACATTCTGATGTGTCTGAGAATGTCTGCATGCGCCCTGAGAACGTTCTTCGATGCTCAAGCCCAGATTTTCTCCTGCAGGTGCGAGCCGAACACTCACGCCAGGTATCCGTTTACACAGCGACTGGGTCCACCCAAGGTATGTGATCTTTGGATTCCTTTATGATCGCAAGCGTGCGATGTTTAATCCAGGGAAAATTTTTTTTTCGTTCGCGTGTTTTATGTTGTTGGTGCAAGTTTGATTAATCAGTGGTCAGAAGTGTGTGTGTGTGTGTGTGTGTGATTCTGTGTCTCAGTAGCATTAACTGTATCTCTATACTTTTATTTCAGCATACCCATCTCACGGATACCCGGCTAATAACAATTATGGTAGCCATGTATCCTGGTATAACTACCCAGCAAACAGTTACACGGGAGGCTATGCTGCATATCCAGGATCCAGTGGTTACTGGAGTAGTGCGAATGGTGCTCCCGGTCATTCTAACTTTTCGACAACCCCTCAATCTTCTCAGGCAATGGTTCAGTATCCGGTGTGTCCTAGGAAACCACCTTCTTATTTAGCCCCGGTAAGTTATCTCAGCGGGCTGCCGTCTGCCGCTACCATTCCTCATAGGTGTGACGGCCCCCCTTGGCGTTTTTGAGATTGAGGAACCCCTCACCACTACCAGTGATTTGTTTCTGGCTGTATGCCAGTCCACCCTCTGTTGGGGGGCAGGTAGTGTTTGGTGTGCAGCTGTTTTAGACTCTCTCTGTCCCCTTGTGAAGGACACTGGGACAAGTTACAGCAGGGGTACGGAGGGCTGCTCATCCAGCCCGCCGCGGGCCGCCAGTCCGAAGCGGAGGTTTCTGGAAGGTGCCGAGGAGGCGTGTGAATCTCAGGTGAGTGTTTGCGTGTCTTTCCTCCATGATCAACGTGTCCTTGAATCCCAGGCTGATGGGGGATCCCTTTTCCTCGTCTGCCCCACAGCACGGCAGTGCCTCTGCGGCAGTCCTAAGGAAGGAACAGCATGCCCCCCTCCCCACTGCCGACACAGAAGATGGAGAGGCCTCCCAGAGGTTTGTAAGCGTGCAGCGTTTCCTTTCGCGAGTCCTCCCACGGCTGAATCTGACGTCTTGCTGTGTTACCGCTAACAGGACCCTGATGCCACCGCCTCCGATCCCTGTCGGTCTGGCCCCACGCAAGAGGCCACGGGAGGTAGAGTGTCAGCCCAGTACCCCTGACCCCAAGGGTATGCATGTTTTTTTTTTTGTTTTTTTTTTTTTCTTTCTCTTCTCCATTGTTAGCCACTGTTGTGTTAATTTTAATGCTGAGGATGAGTGGAACTTTGACTCGAGTAATTGAGGGGGGAGTGATTTTAACAGACCTTTTAAAGCCCCCACCCCCCCAACAGCTCTGTGAGCCTTCGAAGGCTAGAAAAGGATACTAACTTGTCGTTCTCTTTTACATGTTCTGTCTTCCCCTTCTCTCCACATGTTCCCCTGGACCTGGATGTGTGGTGCCGTCTCATTTCCTATGAATGACCCACCCCCCTCCCTGGCTGTGGATTGATCACATGCTGTGGATAACATGGGCCTTCCCAATGGCTTCCTTTACCCCTCCTCCTTTTTCTTCCTCTACCTCTTGCTGTGCTCCTTCTCTCTCTCTCTCTGCTCTCTCCCTCTCTTTTGTGCCCCAACAGACAAGGTGGAGCCTGACTCTCTGAAGAAGGCACGGCCCCTCGAAGGTGCACCGGGGCTGGTCCCATACGGCGGGGACTCCTCAGATGAGGAAGATGATCGGACACGCAGCAGTAAGAAGTCCTAATTTATTCCGGACAGCAGCATGGCAGTGAACTACGGTGCACAGCTAGAATTTTTGGTTATTTTAGTTTAGTGCTTGCGCCTTCCCCCTCCAAAGGATCTCCTCCTGTATTCACCCTTCGAGTATATAGCTTTTCAAACAGACATACTCCCTCAGATTTGCATCAGTATGACATACGGCTATTGTAACTTCTGTGAAATTTTCTTACATTTCAAAATGTTGTAATCCTGTTCCCATGGAATAATATAATAAAATATTTTATTAACCTTTGTTCTGTCCTCTGTTGCGATTGGGATGTTTGTCCCCTACATACCTCCATGCCCTTAAATGTGCCTCTCAGCTCACCCAGGGCTGACTGTGGGTGTCTTTGGCTTTTTTGTGGTAAGCTTGGAAACGACAGAATGACTTGCACAATGAAATTTGCAGCTCTGAGTGTGTTTTTGAATGTTTGAGCATGGACTTTAGAACTTGTTCAGGTGTATGAATTAGCTCATTTTGGCCATAACACACTGAAATGTGGCCACTCTACTGTGGTCATTTATGTTGGTTTTGATTCTGGTGTTTGAATTTGCACTGGTTCTCTGTCCTTGTAGGAGCCAGTATTTTAAAATTTCTATATGCATGTAGTTTCTAGAAGAGGCTTGATCAGTGGGTCATACACAATCATTTTAGCCCTCTTAGTGTAGTGGCTTCCTGTCTAGGGTGCGCAATGCCTTGCCTTTTGTGTTGTCTGGCAGGCTTCAGACCCACTGTAACTAGGTGGTATGAATCTTTGAAACATCCCAAATCAGACGTCAAGATGTTAAACATACATTCGACGATAATTGTATTTAACTGAGGTTCTGATCTATTTCTGCAGCGGTCTTTCAAATGCAATACCTGTGTCTTAACTGTAGAATTCAAGTGGAGGTTTGACTTCATTGGACCTGGCCAGTATTTTCAAGACCGGACTTCCCATTGTCAGCATCTGTGTTTATTGGGGGTTGCTAAGACTGGGGGAGTGTAGCTGTTATAGCAGTGTGGCTGTGTAATCATAGGGCTTCAGCATAATGTGAGGATGTCTGCTTTCGCTTGGCACAAGGGTGATGTGCCCAGAATATCACACTCACTGGCTCTCATCAGACATCTTGCCAAATGAGCTGCCTAAGTGACAATGGTCCCTTATCATTTGTGCTGAAAAGGGATTGCCATGGCAACCATTATAGTGCTATCCCATCGTGTTTCTATACAAAGATTCCTTATTTGTCACCAGTTTTGCTTGTAATTAGAAGCGTATGGTTTTACAGAGCTTGGAAGATGCTGCGGTGTTATGTGTAGATCGAATTTTAAAGGGACTGCAAAGAAATACAACCGTCAAAACTAAGCCATTTACATGTCTGACTCGGACTAGATGATGACGCCTCGTGGCCTGTTCCTCCATATCAGCTGCTCCTTGCAGTCCTCAGTCTCCATCGCCCAGCAGCAAAACTGGGTATTTTAAGCAGCGCTGTACACTTTCGGTAATATGACAGAGATCCTGTCCGCTGTATTGCTTCATAGCCTGGCCTCAAAAAATGCAAAGTTGTATTTAAGCAATTACATGCATATTGGCCTTAATGGGCCTATACTCACAGAACATTCTTCAAATGTTCCTCTGGTGTTCCTTAATTTCATATCTCTGGCTTAATTTGATATGTTGAAAGCAATCATCCGGTGACCACATTTTTACAGGAGGGGTATAAATGTTGCTATTAATATGTGGGAAGCTGGGGTAAATGCATGTGATTTTCTTTCAAGTGTTAAGGGCTGTTTTACACCTGAAGTTGGCAGGACACGAACAGCTTGGTCTTCCTGGTAGGAGTGTCAGTTCAGTATCAGACTGAGGCTAACGGATTGCTGAGTGGTTCTTGTTGCCCTGTTAGCAGGTACAAGTGAGAGATCATTAAGCAGCATGCCAGATGATGTACTCCTGGTGAACCTGCTTGACATCCGGCACTGTCATCAACGCTTGGATGTCTGTGTTCTGGAGAGGAGTGCAGAGACTCTAATCCAACCTGAAACTCTCCTACTTTTCAACACAGATCTAGTCATATACTAGAGTTATGTACTGGGTTCCAAATCAGTCCCGGATATATATGTTATTACATTTCAGTACATTGTGTGCAAGCACTGTGCAAGGTAAGGTCTGAAAACGGGAAGATGAGAGTACTGCACAGTGAATTTCATCTACGGGATCGTTATTTTCATTCATATGTACCCTTTCGTAAAAGAAAATGTGGAAAAATCAGTGAGAAGTCGTACTACAGTAAACAGTTAAAGATAAGGTAATAACTTTTACTACTAATAATATTAAGAGTTCCTTACTTACAGGTAAGAAAATTCACCGTTGCCCAGACCTCAGCATTCAAAATTATTTATATTATGGAAAATCGGGTAGATGTACTGTTTATCAGATAATTATTATTAGCATTATTGTTTAACCTTTCAGCTTCGAGTTCAACACAACCGCTATCGCTGAAATATTTTGAAATTTATCTTCTCTCTGTCCCCTTGTGTAATTAATATTATATTGCATGCGTTTTTACATGTGCACGATAAATATAAATGATGTATTTACACCACTACAAAACCTAGATTTTTTTCTCCTGTCACCAGTCGTTATATATAATCCATGTTCCCTTACCCAGTGTTGGAGATGCTCTCGTTAAGAGGATGCGGTGTGATTGTGTTTATGGTTTTGGGTTTCCCGAACACGTGATTCATGACGTGTCACGGGGTCAAAATAAGAGGGAGCGACGTCATGCAAATGGCGGACGGAGTAAACGGTGCGGCGCTGCGTCCGGTGCAGTTAGTACATGAAAAGAAATGACGTCTATAGAGTGCGAGCGCTTGGACAGTCTGGACGGATGGGTGGCCATAAAAACGGACGCCTTCGAGGAAAACGAGACCTTTAGGCTGGGATTTATCGTGCAGTGGAACGTAATCGAGTGCAAGTTCGCCGTGACTTGCCACAACAGGACCCTCCAGCGGCGAAGGCGGAAAGAGGAGCCGACCCCCGGCGACACTCAGACCAGCTGGGCCGGCCTCTTCTCTGTCGGCGACCTCCGAAATGTCCACCGACAGTTCACGGGCGTCAGCGATTTGCTGGAGCCGCACTTCCCTGACCTGTCAGCCTTCGAGGGTGGTAACATTTGGGACCTCATCTTTCCGAGCCGGGCGTCCGGCCCGGATGAGTCCGACGCGGACCTGGACACGCCGTGCCGCCAGCTGGAGCGGTACTTCAGCACCGCCGTCGACGTCTGCGGCCGGAAGATCGTGCTCGATTCGTTATTCGTCCAAGACGAACGGGACGTGGAAGAATACTTTGAAAACTTGCAGGAGTTTAAGAGAAGGACCATGCAGGAGCAGGTCGACAGAGCGAAAGGCCATCTGCGAACGGTGAGACTACAGCTGGGTACATGCGCTTATTCACGGCTCCCTTCACCCACATGAGCGATCAGACGAGCCCTTGGTTTCTCCCTGTACAATCACTGAACACTGACTCCCTCCATCTTTTAAAAAAACCAAAACTTCTGTTAGATTCTGCTCTTAAACGGCGTATAATGTGACGTCAGCCAACGTCACAAAATCGAAAGTATTAGTAGCAATCCGTTAAATGATTAGTAAGATGATTAATTGCTGAGATTTGTCACTGCTGGCCAACTCTCTTGAATGACAGTGACTTTAAGCAAGATGGAAACCGACAGTGGCCAGTCCTTAATAATTTATTGGTTTGAGTTGGTTAAACGCTTTAGTAAGTGACTAAAATATGGGAACCCTTAGTTGCTGCAGCTCCAGACATAGCTCATCTGAAAAATGTGACCGGTCAACCAGTAAAAACAACAGTTGATTGGGTAAGGGACTTTATTCATCTTTCCGGCTTCCAGTTAAACCAGTTTTTCTGGGTTAGTTTGTGATTTATCGGGAGGTGTGGACTATCTTCTTTCAGATGTGGTTGACACTGCGCTGGATGGTAAGGACAGACCACAGTGACTCACCAGGGTGCCCTAACCCAGTTAATATAAACATAAAAGGCTTTCTGCTACAGACATGAATCATCTTCATTTTGGCCTCTTTGTCTGAAACAATCTGTGGGTCATCTGATTAAAGAAACATTAACTCTGATTTGGACCCTCACACTTCTCCATGTCACAATTGCATAAATTTCTCTTTTCTTTTCTTCCAAGACAGATCATTTTCATGCTCCTATGCCATTCTTAACAGCAGGGGTGTTGGAAGGGCATGGATACCCTGAAATTGTAATTTATACACCTGGGATTTTTTTTCTGCTGTGGGGGGCATC
>JAODLD010000008.1:7001090-7013301 GCA_026781065.1 Mormyrops boulengeri | reverse complement strand
TGTTTAAATGACCTTCTTCCGCTGGTGTTGGCGATTAGTCTTTTTCCTTGTTTTTGTGGTTGTGGGGCGGGTTTGGCGGCGGGGGCGGGGGGGGGGGGTGGTCTTCTCTCAACACTGTCTGGCCTTAAGGTGGGGCCCTGTTCTCTTCCTCCTGGTTGCCACTCACACTTAGGCTGTTTTTTTGGGTATCAGCCCTGTTTATGGCCTCCCTCCCACTCACAGTGCCGAAGAACTTGCTGAGTCAGTGTCAGGTGGGCGTTTTAAGGTATGCTTGTGCTTCGGGGTGAGCAGAGAAGCTGGTGGAGGTGCACATCTTGGATGGAAGAAACAGATCCTGCATTCCTGGATAGTAAATGTTACAGCTTAGAATCTCCCATATTTGTTGTTTGGTGCATTTCTTACTGTATGCTTTATAAAACAACTGTAATTTTGCCTTTTGAAAATGTTTGTTTGAAATGTGTGAATGTGTGGTTGAGATATGACCTCCCCAGCTGTAAGCTAATATAAAACTTGACTGCAAGTCAAATGAAAACACATTTTAATTTTTGTTATTTTGAGCTGGTAATTAGGTGGTCTGATTATACGCTATTTAGACCATCATATCTCTGGTGAATAATGCTGTTCATACATAATCTGTTTTCAGTCACAATGAAATCATTATGGCCGTAAACAGGCAGAGGAATACTTTCAGTGCATGTGTGGCAGATAGAGACGCGGTAACCATGGGAGCAACGTGTCACTGTCAGGGAGGCCGTCTGGATATGAGCCACCTGAGGCCTTTCACTCTCTGCACGCAGATGGGGGCTCTGGCTGCGCAAAGGGAGAGCATCGAGTCTGTCGACTGCCTGGAGCTGCAGTATTACGAAGCTCAGCTAGAGCTGTATGACGTGAGGTTTGAGATCCTGAAGAATGAAGAGCTGCTGCTCGTAGCCCAGATCGACACGCTGCGGCGGCAGATTAAAGGTACTGCCATAGTGACTGCTGTGAGTCACATGACATGTCACATGACTGGAGGGGTGTCAGGATATGGCAGCTTTCCTGTCCTTAAGCGTTTCGCAGGCCGACTCTTCTCCCTGGGATGTTCTCATTATGTCCTGTCAAGAATGGCCTGTCAGCCTGAACATGAATATTTAAACCCTTGCCAGACGTTCAAAGACCTCTAAGGGTCTTAAGATGGAGATGAACCTGCCAGATTGCCTGGCATGAAGCACCAGAGCTTATTGACTTAAAGAGAAATAGTATGCATGCAGATGTCCTTATTCGCTGATCCAGTGGAATAAAGTCTGTCCCTCAGAGAATGGCTTGAAAAGTTGGAACGTAATTTTGGTGTTTTCACACTTTGGAAATGTTTTGAACAAATAAGTCAGTGGTGTTACTGTGAGCAAGTAATACTGAGGTCCTGTCAGTCCTTGAATGAATGAGTAACACTGAGTCTGAGTTGTGTGATGCTGAAGTCCTGTCATTCTGTGAGTGTGGGACGCTGAGGTCCTGTTGGTCTGTGAGTTGAGCGACGCTGAGGTCCTCTCAGTCATATGACTGTGAGAGTGAATAACGCCGAGTACCCACTTGGGTGTGAATGTGTAAAATTAATCACCTTTGAGTGCATGAACCGATGAGAAACTGTTGTGTAGAGATGAAAGAAGAGGTGGTCTACTATGATGCCTGTGAGGACCCAGAGGAGCTACAGGATGAGGAGCAGGCCAGGCCTCTGCGGGACCCTGGTACCCCCACCATCATGGCTCTGAACCGCCGGTTGCAGCAGCTGGAGACCAAGAGGGGAGCCATCTGTTCAAAGAGGGCGTATCTCCGCAACAAGAAGGTGAGGCGGCTTCCTCCTGACACAGGGGCTACACCAAAACTTTGTCCAGGAGACCATGGTCAGCCTCCACTGTGGTTCATCCACCACTTACCTAGTACAGGGAGCCATGAGTCTATCCAAGGAAGTGCAGGGGAACACCTTGGATGGATGCCAGTCCATCGCAGATAGTCACACTGTCACACCTTATGCCAAGGAAGTTGCAGAGCAGAACTTTTTATTCCTACACTCTGTGTTCAAAAAAACACAGTACGGCTAATTGTCAGACGTTACAGTGCCGTTGGGGGCTCTCCTTCTCCTCAGGACCAGTGTGTCGATGCCCATGAGCAGAAGCAGCAGCAGGCACAAGATAGCACGACCCGCTTCCACCAGCACCACAGCGTCCACCTGGTGAGTCGCCATAGAGACAATCTCCATCGCATCTGCAAGGTCTTCCTGGGAGAAGCCTTGGCGAAGTCCTGAGTGAAGTCGTTAAGCTGAAAGGTTAATGATTTCTAACGAAAAGACGATGCGATACAAGGCTGGCGTGGGAGGCGGAGATGGGAGTCGGCAAATTCACTTGCGGTTTGTGAGGAAGCTGCACCACAGTCAGGGGGTCCCTGAGGCATGAAAATCCAGCCTCTCACTGCCCCCCCCATCTCGCTTCCTGCAGAAGCGAGAGCTGAGGAAAGAGGAGGAAAAGAAGAGAAAGGAGTGGGTGGACCTGGAGCGGGAGAGGACTCTCAGAAGACTGAGGTCCTTCAGAGAGGTAATTACCCAGCATGCACTGCTGTCCCTTTGTCTTCGTCCCTTCCTCATGTGTTGCATGAAGAATTGTGGTCATACCGTTTGTTTGGTTGGTCTAGTCCCCATGTTTCAATATTAACGCTTCATGTATTACTCCAAGATAAAAATACCAGCGTAGTAACTCAGTGAAGTGTGCTATTTTTCACTTGGAGATAATTAACCTCTAGCTGGACTGTTAGATATCATCGTGTTTCTTTTGCAGAAGAGACAGGGCCAGTATGTGCTGAAGAGGCCCTCCTCAAAAGCAGCTATCGGTGAATCCCCGCCAGCAGACCCCTCTCAGCCACTGTCAGTCATCAGCCTAGCCCCCCCAGGGGGGGCCCAGGTTACCGCATCCCGGAAGTCACCTAAGAGGAAGGTTCCGAAGCCCAAAGACATCCCGGTCCAGATCTTCACTCCCGCGGGGCCGCCACAGGCTTTCACTCCTTCGGCCACCCCTCTCCCTCCCCCTCCTCCACCTCCTCCTCCCCCTCCTCCACCTTTGCCACCCCCTCCCCTGCCGCTCCCACGTACATCACCCCAACAAGACCCTGAGCTGCTGGACACGCCCATGCCTCTTCTCTCTGAAAAAGGGACCTTGCCATTTCCAGACAGGACCGCACTCAAGCAAAACATCGGTGAGAAGTGTCTCATTAAATTATTATTTTTTTCCCCCCGTTTATTTTTTCCCCTCCTGGGGGGGGGGGGTTTCATGTAAAAGATTGAGTTACTAATGTAAAAACCAGTGACCTGAATAAGTACATTTCACTTGAGGTGCCAAATTCATGAATGTTCCCAGATGGCTGTTTGCTGTAGGTAAACAGGTTGCCAGTATTTGAGGACCCAGGCCCAAGTGCCCATGGAGACCATCTGTGTCAGACTGTCTCCCCTCAAAGTCCTTTTAACTGAATGAGTGTTACATTTATATAGCATTTTTCAAGACACCCAGAGCACTTTACAGAACCAATGGGGACTCACTTCAACCATCACCACCTACCTGGATATTGCAACAGCAGCCATTCTGCGCCAGTACGCCATAAACCCCTCCTACTGGGGGGATTTATGGTGAGGGCATTACATGATAAATTATGAACCCCTCCCACTTGACATCCTGGCTGCAGCAACATGCCTCTTGTACCCCAACCCCAACCAAGGTGGTGAAAGGCCAGGAGAGAATTTACCAATCAGACACAGGATTATTAGGAGGCCAGCTTTGATAAGGGAGGGGTGGGGGGCAGTTTTGCCTGGCCCTCGGGGTACCACCCCTACTCTTTCGAAAGATGCACAGGGATCTTTTATGACCTCAGTTTTATATCTCATCCAAAGGACGGCACCATTTTTACAGCACAGTGTCCCCGTCACTGCACTGGGATCCACGCAGACCACAGGCTAGGCTACCCTGTCACTGCACTGGGGAAATTGGGGTCCACACAGACCGCAGGATGGGCTACCCTGTCACTGCACTGGGGAATTGGGGTCCACACAGACCACAGGATGGGCTCCCCCTGTTGGCCATACCAGCACCTCTTCCAGCAGCAGCCCAGCCTTCCTAGTTGGTCTCCCATCCAAGTACTGGCCAGGCCCAAACCTGCTTAGCTTCATGTGGATCACCGAGGCTGAGCCGCAGGTGATATGGCTGCTGACAGCTCGTGTGCTGGCGTGACGAGCCAAGTCTCTTCAGATTGATCACGTTCAGCGTCCTTTTCCAACTTTAGATGAAGCTCACCATTGCCAGACTTTCCATAACTTTTAAATAAGTGTCCAGGTTCTGTGTTGCACGTGCAGTTGGCACCAGCTTGTATCCTCCTCTCTGATGCCCCCTCTATCGCTCCCGCCCCCCCCAGGCTCCATGGATGAGGTGCTGGCCTCCCTGCAGAGGGGAGAAATCCAGCTCCGCAGGGTGGAGGCGAAGGCCGCCCCGGCCACCGATGTGCGGGATAGCATCCTGTCTGCCATCCGCCTCGGGGTGAGGCTGCGTAAGGTGCAGCCCCCACCGGGGCCCCAGGCCTGCCCGGGGAGCCAGGCCTCGGAGCTGGAGCTCAGCATTAAGGCCGCCATGCAGCGGATGAAGAAAGTGTCTGCAGATTCGGACGACGACTCCGGGGGGGACTGCCAATCGGGGGACTGGGACAACTAAAGTCAACATGCTGCGTCATGCCAACTTACACATGGATAATTTTTTTGGCTTCTTTTGGGGCTTTTTTTATATTTTAAAGTGATTTTATAAGCATTTGGAGAATAATCATAATAGACCATAGAAGGCGGTATCATTTGCATTAGGCGGCCTTGACAGTAGGATTCCAGTCATGTAAAAAACGGCCATTACTGCTGTACAGAAAACCTCTTACCAAGCTGCTCTGACCAAGAGGATTGGTTATATGTAAACCTTCGTCCCTAATCCACAGATATGCTTTCAGCTGTTTTATAATCCTTATCATGAGATTGGCTAATTCTTAATACGGTAGCAGAGCTCCTTTGAAATGGTTTTCCATGGCACTTACCGGCATGTGGCGTCTGTGGTCTTATGAGGGAAGGAAACATGGTAAAGCCCGATGCACTGAATTTGTCTTTCTGCCTTTTTGGTTCCTTTCCCTGGTTTCTGTTTCAATATATTCGCGCCTGACAAAATTGCTGTTTTAGCGAGAAATAGCAGCATTTTCAAAGAATGAAGGACTGTGTGATGGTATTAAAAAGTGTTTGGTTTTTTTTTGTTACGGAGGATGCTTTCAGCTTCTCCACTGTGATTATGTACATCCTCGGTTGGCTAAGTGGGTAGATGGGCACTTATTTATACTGCCACCTAGTGGCTGGCTGCACAGTCCAGTCACACTGCTGAGCTGGTGTCACCATGGTAATAGGAACACCAGCCTATGTTTAGCAGCCTGGTCCTGCTCCTGTGTGAATGGATGTCAGAATCACTTTGTTTTTCTGGAAAACACAGTCTTGATGGACAGAGAGTGTGGCAGAGTGCAATAAAGTTTCTGAACTGGCTTCTCGTGCCCTTCCTCCAAATTACCAGTCTTGCGGGAGGACCGGCCCCTACTGGTGTGTGGCACCTGCTGCTGGAACCATTAGAGAGCCTTGCTCTGACTGTGGTCTCCCTGCTGAAGGTGTCAGCGCTGGGGTAGGGACTGCATAAATCCTTACAGCAGGCGTACTCCTGAGGCCGGCAGCCTGCGATCAGTGTACATGCATGGCAGCATCAGGCCGGGGTGGGAGTTGGGTGACCGAAGGGACAAGTCGTGGGGGAAAAAAGGCAGACCAGGTGCAGACCAGCCTGACTGCACCAAAAGACAGATCCCAGCAGCCGGTGTTACTATGGAAACGGGATGGCTTAGCGGGGGTGGTCTATGGTAACATCTCTGCAACACATTCTTAATTATATTTTACAAACTCGCCCACGTGACACCAGCACATAAGATGCCTGACAGAAAATAAAAACACTGAGGGGATCACCAAAAGTGCCGGTCTTTTCTGTGACAGAAAAGTGGCCCAGCTTAGCTGAATGATATTTCTCTGCCTCCTCCGTATCGTCGTAGCTGTTTATACCACTATTCAGTCACCGTTGACCTAATAGTGGTCCACCATTCAATTTTTATGATTCTTTCTTGTACATCTCTGTCGCTTGACGATACACCAGACATTCATCCAATCCAGTAGCTCATTTGCTTGGCTGCCTATGAAAATGAGACCAGCAGTGGTGGGTAAGTTCCCAAGGTGATATGGCCCCGTACCTTACAGCTATTGCCAACAGACAATATGAATAATTTTACAATGTGAACAACCAAAAAAATGTTTTCATAGATTTCCACCACCTCCCCCCCCCATGCTGCCAGTGGAGAAAGCCCAGAGTTTCACTCCCCAGAAGGCAGCCACCCATCTCAGCACCGGAGGGGACTGCGGCTACGCAAACACAAGCACACAGCATCTGGTAACTCAGACAGACATCTCGCTCATGAAGCAACGTGACAGGACCGTGGACAGGACAAAATGTAATAAATGAAAACAAGACACCAGCTTATTTATTAAACTATATTTGAACAATAGTCAAGTATGTATGATACAATATTGAACCTTTCAATCACAATAGTGGGTAAGATTCAATTCTACCAGAAAGGAAGAAAAAAAAAAAAAAGTTTGTTCTAGGTTTATCATATGGCAGTAGAGACCTCTGACAGCAGTAAGCACTGGGAGGGGTTGAGGTACACTTATAATCTGAAGGACAAAGACACCAGCCCATCTGTGCAAAACACAATCTTGTTTAATGATGCTAATACCAAAAACACGTGCTTGTCAGAGTGGCGTTTCCCATTGCAGTCGTTTAGTAAAAGGAGTCCCGCCGGGGGTCGGGGACTGTGTTCCAGAATGAGAAAAGGCACAGGATGAGCCAAAAGGATCAGCCGCCCGCCCACCCGCCCGCCTGCCCAAGAGAGTGGCTTCCCCACAGCGCTACGCTGCGCTCTTAAAAGACTTTGGGAAGCGGTGAGGGAACACGAGACCAAACGCTGAGGACAGCGAGAACGGGAAGTGTGCGGGCGCCAGGGCAGCGACGTCGGGATACCAGCAGACTTCACCAGCTTCTACCGAAAGCCCCACAGAAGCTGAGGATCAAAATGTAGATACACAAACATGGTTCCACACACTAGCAGCAAAGGAAAAAGTAAAAATGAAAACACACGCCACCTCTTTCAGAAAACCACCACCACAAAGAACCCTGGGAAGCAAATCCCTCACATGAACTAATTCAAAGAAATTTTGTTCTACTTGAATAAATCCACATTACATGCAAAACCCTTTGAACACTGCACTCATTTTAAGTTTCTGGCATAGGGCGCCTACTACTGGTCGCATTTCCCTTACCAGGCCCTTCCAGCTTATGCACATACAATCCTGCAAGCGGTTTCCAAAGCACCACTAACCAAAGGACTCTGCCTTCTCGCCCACCCTCAGCACGCTGTGGGGGATGCCTTGTTAGCAGGTATTTGCACCCAAGAGGGACCACAACATCCATAGGATGGGTTCGATCGGATCCTCCTGTCTAAAAAGTGCACCACACTTCGATCGCATCTGATGATTTATTACAATTTCAAGGATCTGCAAGTAGTGATTAACATTTTGTCTTTTTTGCTCTCATGCATCAAAGATGCAGTAACGGCAGCGATACCTAGGAATCCCCAAATCCTCCATTAAGTTTACAAAAATATGAAAAGTGAGTGGAAGGCCTTCATGTTCAGAGACAAAAACTGAGGCACTTTGTGACACTGTGCAGTTCATGTATGTGCATATCAGAGAGCACAAAAACGGCTGTTCAGTCTCACCTGAGATCATCTAAACCAACTGCGGACAGCCCTAAGTTCAACTTCCCCCCCTGACATTTCGGAATTATGCAAGCCGGTCTGGTGTGACCGCAATCTTATTACGTTACCAGCTGGATAATCTCCTCTCCTGCCAACTGAGTCACCAGCCCTTAGGAAATGAATCCCAGCCCTGATTCTAACCACAAAAGCTAGACAAAGAGTTATAAAGAAACTTAAGACTGTACCCTTCACCTGTCATTCACACAATTGTATCCCCATTGAGCCAATTCATTACAGTGGCTCAATCACCTGTGATGTACGGTCTAAGGCTGACAAAGATGCTACCAGGTAGAGTCAGTCTGCCTCCTTCCCAGTTTTTCCATAATTTTAGGGAATCTGCTTGGGGATGTGGTACCACTGAACTCAACCTGATGATCTTTGTGTCTGGTACAGCTGGTCCAAACCACCATTTCAGTTGTCCACCCCCAGCTTAGACAGCCCCTGCCGGAACTCATGCAGCTCGTCAATTTTTCCATCCAAAACATCCATGAACTTCTTTAGCTCCACTTTCAGGTGCCCTTGCTTGTGGCGACCGTCTTCTATGTCAGCCTCTAGTGTGCCGATTCTGCTCTCCAGGTCCTTTTTCTTCGTTTCGGCGACCTGGTAATACAAACATGGGGAGAGAGCGAGACTTAGGGGCGGCAGCAAGGCCGAGCGGTATTGAGACGGACGTTTGGGGTGCTTCTGTCCGTCTCTCAACCCCAGAAAAAGTCTTATTACGAGATAGTGTCACCAAAGTTCTCTGCAAGCCAGGGGCCCTAGCTATGTGCAGTGACTGCACTGCCATAAGAGGCGAGGTCAGGCACTCTATACTTGTCCTGCAACTACATGCTTTTTCCAGCCACGTTCTGCAACCCGATCTACTTTGTAGTGGACCCAGCTTTAAATAGTTGGATCAGACTCAGATGTTTAGCTAGTCTGTGCAGAGAGGCAAAATATTTGAAGCATGCCTTTGTAGCTGTCGTACAGTCTTGATGACACTATACGCACAGGAGGACTAATGAAAATGTGCTCTGATCTGGGCCTTGTGCGCCGAGGGCAGGAAATACCAGGAACAAATGAACCATGATGGGGGGGGGGGGGTTTAAAAGCCTTCAATATGGCACCATCTGCTTCCAGGTGTTCTCTGAAAACACAACGCATCATGCTGTAATCTCAGCTACTCCAGGATGACAGAGGGCAAAAATAACCGGTAGACTGACTCAGGAGCTGTTCACACAGATGTAACATTAGGTCCTTTGGCCGGAAAAGGCATGATTTATGACAAACAGTGCGGGGAGGCGAAGGAGGTACGGCGTCACACAAGCTACCGAAAAATCCGACACACGCTGATTAACACAATGAAGGTGCATTTTGAACGCAGGTCAATATGTAATCGGTCGGGGCTTCATCTTTTCAAATCCTCCGCAGGGAACATTACTCATGTCGCTGTCACGAGTGAATGTTACCATAACAACGCTATGCCAGCATAAGCCTCGTGCTGGCAGTATGAGCGGCACGTGAGCGGTGAAGTCAAGATAGAAAGCAAGCGAGTGGAAAGATGTCATTGTCCTCAAAGTATGCTAGAAGAGCGGGGGACGGGCCACAGCTCATCGCGGAGTGCTCAGTCTGTTCCTCACCAGGATTTCTTTAAATAAATGCGTATCTATAGCGATAAGCACGTCGCCATGACACCGCTATATAGCGTTAGCGACAGCTAAGCACTATGCTACTGTGGTGCTGCTCCATGACACTGCAGCGACGGCATGTCACAACTATGCTAATCTCTATCCTGGGTGACAGGAAAGCTGCTCCTGCACCACCTGTAGCCATGTGACTGCTCCAGGGTACCACAAGGCAGCTCTGCCTGTAGTATTAGCGCACGGCTGCTATTTCATGTACGAGTAGCATTAGCATGCTAGCGTTTCGTGTGCACACGGCGATATCGAGGTCACTCCGCACAAACCTGCAGCTTCTGGTTAAGGTTCTCGCACTCCTCCATGAGCTTTGGGATGATCTCGGCCTGAGCCCTGAGGTTCTCCAGTTCCTGCAACAAGAAATACACACATCAAAAAACAAGACAGATAACATGCAAATGCTATTACAGGCCTGGGGGTCACTTTGAACCCAGAGGAGATGCAAATGGTTGAACAGCCAACACCTACATGAGGACCTTCAAAGTAAAACCCCATTCTTTTTCTGTGATAATCTAACCATCCGAAGCATCTCTATCAGAGAATAAATGTTTATGCACAGCTGCTCGGAGTGACCAGGGTTACAATCCACTACATGTCGTATGTGTACAACCGTGTACGTGACGAATAACCTCTTGAATCTTAGATCTATCCAAGCTAAGAGTACAGAGACATCAATGATGTGGCTGGCCGGCGCTCTGCAAGATTGCAACTGCGGTGGAGGTATTGGTAGACGGGTGTAAACCCAAACAAAGCGAGACCACAGCTACTGTCCAACCCAAACACGATCCCCAGCGGGCATTCAAAAGCTACACTTGCTGACATATAGAGGAAATAGTTGAAGAGGTCGATACTAATGAAATACATGCCTCTAAGCTGGGACAGCATGCAGGCATTTTAATAAGCGTGGGTCTGAATTGACAGGCCAAGTCTCTGCCAGTGCGGACAGTAATTAGGGCTAGCGGCAAACGTGGGAGCAGAGGTAGACCCCAGACACCAGAAGCAATCTCCTCGCCCGATGGGGCCACATGTTCCATTTCAAATGTACCACAGGGGTTCCCAGCCTCCTAATGACACTTGACTGGACTGGGGGAAGGGTTCGGGGTGCTGGTGGTCCTTGTCGATAGGGGTGGGGGGGGGGCATTTAAGCAGTTTTTTTTTTTTTTCCCCCCAGATTCATGATTAGAATGTATGAAGGTCAGGGGTTGTAATAAAAAAAAAAAAAAAAACACTGGCTTGAAAATGTATATAGTTTATTTTTAGAAATGAATACTGCCCCAGGGGGGTGGGGTTGGGAGCCCCAGCTGCAGGGGATAAGCCCCCGCAAGAGGGACAGATGGATGTATGACTACCCAGTCAATGCAACACCCATTGAGTTGGACAATATGACAGTTTAAACTGTATTTCAAATGTTAACTGTTTGTACACAAGCCTGAACACGTACAATTAAAACTGTAATCATAAAATGGTACTTATGAAAGTCATTATATATACATTCATTAAGAAAATGAACACGAAAAATTATTCAGGAATCTGGATTCACGGAGGCTCTTTAGCTATCTTCACGGGAGGCCTACAAGTCTATATGAATATTGATTTAGAAATGAATGGCTTCCTGTCGGCCTAAGGTGAACCATGTTGGACGTAAACCTCAATGTAAAGAGCGAGTCTCCCCTGCAGAGGAACCATCCCATACCTCAGCATGCGAGCACAGCTCTCCTCAGCCTTAACGTCCGAGCACAAGCGGAAACCTCATGACTAACCACATGGACAAAAAAAAAAAACAAAAAACGTCCGAGGTTCCAGAACCTTCCAGCAACCATCCGCGCCGGACCCGTACCTGCTCCTTCTCCTGGAGTTCGGATTGGAGCTCCTTCACTTTGGCAGTCAAGTGGACATTCTTCTCCTTTTCCTTAGTGACCTCGTTACACTGCACCTCCAGCTCTGCGATCTGCAGCAGGCAGAGGAGGACAGGGTCCACGTGAGCGACAGCTTCCGCGATCCCCTCCCACCCCACACACACATGCAACAAACCGAGTGTCACGCAGGGTTCGCACAATCTTCTCAGACACATCAGGAAGGGATGGTGATGTCATTTCTCAAAACCCATAGTAGCCGGGCTGAATGTGAGGTGTCAATAAAACAGCTTGGTACATTGGTGACCCCCATGGTTCCATAATCCGCCTCACCATGGGTTTCGAAATCTCATTCCTCCTGGAGGACCTTGGAACCATACGTGATATTCCAGGTAAACACCAAAACGACTAAACGTGATCTCTGAGACGAGGACATTTCAGCAGCCTGAAAGCAGTGCGGTAACCATACATCAGAGATGGGCCCTTATTTCTTTGATTTTTTAAGCTGGTAATGAAAGTCAAGGTGCTATCTGCTGCTGCCAGCAGGGTTCACCGGTTCTGTAAGTGATGGAGAATGAACAAATCTGATGAGGCTAATGCTGTAATATTACCACTCCCTGCCTAGAATTGCATTACCATCGTCTAGACCGGCGCTCCATTATCGCCAGGTGGGGGGGGGGGGGGGGGGGGGGGGGCGGCGGGGGGGGGGGGGGGGGGGGGGGGGGGGGGGGGGGGGGGGGGGGG
>JAODLD010000008.1:6972529-6987835 GCA_026781065.1 Mormyrops boulengeri | reverse complement strand
CCCCCCCCCCCCCCCCCCCCCCCCCCCCCCCCCCCCCCCCCCCCCCCCCCCAGCAACACCCAGGTCCTCTGTGAATAGCTAAGGAGTTCAAAAGAAACACAAAAGTTTTGACAGGAATGCTTGAAATGTAGAGATTTCAGCAGATCAAATGGGGGGGGGGGTCTTTGTAAATGGTAAGGTGCAGTTCAGGGATACGAGATTCACTGGACTGAAAGATCAAATGATGTGCATGATGTTCAGAACAGAAGTCAGAATTCCAACTTTTTGTGATGAAGATTCCATCAACAACACCTGCAAGTCTTCCTATCCACTCCTCACGTTTCCTGAAGCAAGATTTGTGTTTCTGCAAGTATGATACTTAGTCGACCACAGTATGGATCATGTAGTTCCAAAAAAAAAAAAAAAAAAGCTAATTACACTACTTTTTGTATGTGAATATACAGTAGAGTTAAGTTCAACAAATAAGACTTCCTGGATTGCATGCAGCGGTTACTTAAATGAAACTTTTACCAAATGCTCTACAGATGAATCAGTCGTCTTTTCATGTTTGTTTTTTTTAGAGATTAAGAATATTGTTTCTATATTCACTGAGCATGAAATATGACTTTATTTAGATACAAAATAAATCCCCTGGATTAACACCAGGACCGATAACCTTTTACAGTACAGTCCCTTTAAGGTATTATTAGAAAGGTGGCATTCCTTAGCCCAGCTTCACCAGGACTGGAGAGGGCAGGGCAAAGCTAACCTATGGCTGATCTGACTCCTCCAAGCTTCCCAAGTCGCCAAAAGCTGGGAGCAGATGGCCGTCGTCCGCACCATCTGGCCTGAGGCCCTTCAATCCTCACCAGCTCATCGCTCTCATTTATCCATCTGTAATAACTTGCCCACGACCCACAGATATTGCTTTGGGGGGGGGAGACATCAGCCCAGGTAACATCATTAAGAGAACAATCACGAAAGAAAATTACTACGAATGCTTGATGGCAAACAGTTACAACTTAATAGAAGCCTGAATTATATCCATATTTTGTTAAACGAGGCAAATGATACTCGTTACTCAGCAAGTGAAATCTACCAATCTGCTGTATTTTTAGACTGTATATTTAATGTCACGTTATCGGCAGAATGTGCCAAATCTCAAGATGCAAAAAGGCAAGAGAGTGTAGGTCTGACAATTTCGAGAAAAATGAAGAAGCAGAAGGTTCTGGCTTTGTCAAAAGCGAACGGACAAGGGGTCATAACCCTCGCCCCCCACGGTCCCCCGTTCAGATGTAGTCTGCAGTCCATACTAAATTCAACCTAAACAATGGCACCCACCTTGACACAATTGACTTTAAACAGCATTTCATTCTGAGCTACTCCCTGTCTAACCTGACCTCCTACAACTGCCTTCAAGCAACTGGCATGAGGGGGGGGATTAAATGCCTGACTTAAAGTACTACCCCAGAGCTAAAATAACTACAGTTACTGGGAAGACTGGAGCAGAGGAGCATTCATAAGTGAAACGAATCTTTGACTATAACAGGTGGACCAGGACAACAGAAATGGCTTCTTTCATACACCGCTCTCCATACAAGACAGGGATTGATTATTTGCTGTAAACAGAGCATTTCTCAGGTAATTTTCCCAAATTAATACATTTCCAAACTGCCAAACTTCATTACCGGAAGGAAAAAAATTTTTTTACAAGTGCTTTGGTGAGTGTGATACGTTCAATTAAGGATTGAATTTGAAATAAAAACAACTAAGAGGAAATTCTATGTCTTTAATGGTTTGGTAGTACACCGGTCTGCCACATCCCCTTAAAATTGTTGACCATCAGTAACTTCTGCTCATTCAATTCTGTATAGACGTTGCAAACACAAACGGGACCTTCCGCAATGTGTCAAAAACATGCTGGCGACCTAGGTTTCTTAAGAGTTTCCTCCATTCTTGCTTTCTTTCGCCAAGAAAGCAAAAAAAAAAAAAGGCTGTCAGATGTCCCACGCCTCCTGCAGTCCTGACTGCGGTTTAATCAGCATTTCCCCACACCTTCGCACACACCGTGTTGAACAATGCATCTTTGAGTAACTCAAAACTGGTCGGGCCAGTTACCGGTTCGGCGAGTTACTCGGTGAATATTTTGTGGCCAATAAGTGCATTGTAGATGATATCGGTACGCCGCAGCTTCCCTCTAAAGAACAGGCCTAATACTAATTTTTAGAAAATCAGTAACAAACCGCATGGAATTTATCGGCCGTATAACTTTAAGCGAAATAGAATTACATGTAAAATATGCATTGTGGCCTCACACATCACTGTGCCGGGGCACATGCAAACTACACCAAACCTATAAATACTAAGCGAAAAGGACCGAAACTGCGAAACTGGTACTATATGCAGAATCCTTTGACCAGAACGCTTAAAGGCATTTCATGCAAATAATCAACCACTTGGTGAAGTCTGTGAGGAAGACTGTACACTGCTATTCCTTGGTCATGTCAGAAACCAACTGGATGTTGTCCAAATTCAGTCTACGCCTCCCAGCCACACTGACAGGACTCTCCTTGCCAGGCGAACACTCCTGTTTCGTAGGACAAGCCGCCCGGTGGCAGAAAGACCGGCACCTCCTGACATCCGAGCCGGCAGGGTTAACATCTGCTGCTTGTGACATCTTGTTTAAATCAGGATGGTTCCCAGCTGCTGTTTAATAAGGACAATGCATTCGCAACCGCCATAAATGTAGAGATGAAAAATTTATCAGTCATTGGGATGATTTGCAAACTCATATTCTAAAGTCAATATTTTCATTATTAGTGCGGCTGTTCTCTACAAATTAAACTGAAACGTCACCCGTTTCTAGATGTCTGATGATTTACCACTTACACGCACGAAAGGTAATGAAACACCTTAATTTCACAAGGTTGTGTCAATTTTTAAGTTCTTCCATTCCGATTAAATCGCCGTGTGTGTATATTATAAACTTAAGCGCTACACTTACGAATATAACGACCATTCGAATTCAAAGCCCGGGTCCTGAACTGTAATCAGTGGCTATTACAAGTATGCTCTATGGTTACACATTTTCCTAAAAGTAGCCTATATAAAAGGGTTGCTACCCTCGACATAGCTATTTACACATCATAGTCTGGACTTCACTCCCCCCCAAAAAAAAACGCAAGATGAGCAAGTTCGATAGGTGCATCTCGCCTAATTAAGTCTGCAGACGACAAAGACAGGACTGTGCAACACAGAAAATCGTATTCGTCCCGGTATAAGATCGCCGTGAGACGCGCAGACGGAGATCGCAGCCAGGCCGGCCGGAGCCCAGAGGCGCTCCTCGCAAGACCGGGAGAGCTGGGTGTCACCGAATCCAAGAGGGAAGCTTACAAGCTGATCGCCAACTTTACATACCATTATTTTTGCATAGCGCTTGGAAAATGTATCGATTAATCGGACATGTCAAGTAAATCGACAGGGTTCAGTCCGCTGTGTTGATTTCATTAAATCCCACAGTTGTATTAATTGCGCAAAGGAAGCACACATTCATAATGCGTAGTTTTCCGTCATTG
Organism: Mormyrops boulengeri; assembly: GCA_026781065.1. NCBI lineage: Eukaryota > Metazoa > Chordata > Actinopteri > Osteoglossiformes > Mormyridae > Mormyrops > Mormyrops boulengeri. Next base: position 6,984,281 of record JAODLD010000008.1, on the reverse strand, counting down.
CAACTTGTCATAAACGCCTAGCTAAACAGTACAAAATAAAACGTCAGATCGATTTTAAAACACCTCCTCATACTTCGGATACGCGAACAAGTGCCTCAGGTTGTTCTCGTTACTCACCCCATTTCCGATGACTTTCAAATAAACCTTCCAGTGTCCAAAATGTTTAGGCAACGTTTAGAAGTTCAGTAATTCTTGTATTTCAAAATAAAAAAATTAAGCGTTTCTATTGAAATCCACCCTTGACAGCTCTTACACTCGAGTCCATAGCGGGGCTCCAGCTTTACGCACCCAGCATTAAGCGATCGAGTGAAAATTCGAGCGAATCATGTGCCGAGAAGCTTATTTTCTGTCGAAAGCTTTTCCTTTTCTCTCCACAGAAGATCAGGCCATTTGGTGAAGCTTCCGGCTGACACGCGGAAAAAATGCAGTTTTACTCCTCCCGGTATATTTCTCGAGCAAATGTTAAAACAGAAAGCTTTTAAGTGTATTATACAGGATTATGAATGTGTGCCCTGCTGTCTCCGCTCCCCTGTGAGCTGATAGTTGAACTGAAGCGCAGAGCCGCAGCAGCGACACTGAGCGGATCTTACGGGCTCGCTGAAATAAATACATGAAAATCCTCCCACATACTCCACGCACGGAGGAGCCTCGGGTCTATTTCGATGGAGAGCAAAACGCGAGATGTTTCTGCATTATTTAACATCCTAACCGGCCACCCTAAACTAAACATTGCCCTTTTCGGCCCAACCCACCGCCCCCCATCCCCTTTCTCTGCATGATCGCTTTAACTGGATAAATCACTTTTCATCATCTAGACATTATCCTCCATCTAAGACACTTACATTTCTACTTACTCTTCTCGGGGATTGACCTGGAAAATAGGATTCCGTGTACTTATTTTTTTACAGCTTCATTGAATCAACCGACTGTCGTTGATTTAGTTTCTGTATTTTCAATGAGTTTCACCGTGTCAATCAAACTGTTTCGTAGGGGTATGATTAACTTTATCAAATTTGACTAAGCAAACCATGTGTATTTACTTACATATTAGACGTTATTAAACGCATTTGACTAAGTATATCACCAACACTATTTGACCGCACACGGCCCGGTTTGCTGAAGCTTGACTATCGGTCGGCTTTTATATTTGACCTCATCTGGAAGCTGATTAGACACCCAATTAGGCTCGAGGAAACTGAACCATGAGCCAATCACTGCTCGTAAACAAAAAAAAATGTTGGTTAGATCATCACGTAAGCATTGTTATGCAAAACGTGAAATATATCTTAGATGTTAAATATGCTATTAAGACCAAAAAAAATCTAAATATTATTAAAATAGGTCATTTAGCGTACTGTTTTGATTGCCGGAACCGATCAAGAAAATCTGGGGAAAATAAAATGTCGTTGCACAAATGCTAGTAGAAAATGGCTCATTCACAAGTCTGCAGAATTACAACGCAATTCGGGATTTTATCTGAAAATTGGTTAATTAATTTTGCACAACTTCACCAGGTTGGGAAACTGAAACAGGCCGTCTGCGCGTTTTATAGCATTTCTGCTGAAATATGCTTGTAAGCTGCAGTAAATCATAACGAAAGCAACGTACTGTAAGCCGCACCTTCCGAACCATAACCTTGTAGTGAGAAAGTGGTCAGAAACTGTCATAGCAAATGACCTTTACGGTCTCAGTTCGCCTATATAGGCTACTAGCAGTCACGCTCCCACGAGTGTCTAAATTAATTTCACACACAAAATTTGTGTTTACAAAAATTTGACATGTTGAACACGAACTGATTTTTTTTCGGTTGATAAATGTTTATTGGTAATAAACGCAAAAAAAATATTTTGGTATTTATTACAATACAGAGCACTAAGCAGTGAATGAATCCTATTCACAAGCCAGACTGTTAAATTTCTACCACCAGGGTAATGACTTCTATAATCAACACCTGTTGCTGAGCAATATTGTCCATAAACAATGAAAGAACCTGGCTTTCCACGAGGTGAGGTTGTAGATAGACGACTGATTATTGGTACAAAGTGCGAGAAACTAGATAAAGGGTAATCTGTTACAAGGCTGGTAAATACATTCCAGAACTTCGATTGCATTATTATTGTCGTTATCATTTCAGACCAGCCACTTATATTCAAAATGACTTCTACAGCTTACAATTGTACACAAAATCCATTTATACAAGTGGCTGTTTTTATTGAAGCAATTTAAGAATCTTTCTAGGGATATAACTGAAGGACTGTGACCAGCCTTGCTACAGTAATAAGTACTGGCTCTTCACTAATATGCGGGTCTGCTACGCGTATTAAGCAAACTCTGCATGCGCTATTTGATTTTATCTACAGGCCTATCACCCTGAATAACTTCTATTGCATCTCATTATAGCTGTTAAAATCATATTTTTACTTCATAAACATGGCTGATTTTTGCATCCTCCTTAGTCATTTTTTGTGCATTAGAATGCATTACAGGGTACATTGTAGAGAGGTATTCCTGATAAGTCAATAAATTACTCCTGCACAAGACAGTATTTCGCCTCCGGTATGTCTGTGTGGGCTGTATGTTCTGGTATCACATGGCTTTCCTCCAGGAATTTTGGTGTTGAGGTCAGAACTGTGTATTTTCTCCACTGTATAGTGCACCCAATCAGAATGTTAAGGTACCCATATTCCCTTAAACCCAAAACAGTGCCAGTAGCTTGCTCTCTCAGGTCCAGTGTCAGCCAGCATACCTTCAAAATCAGGAGCAAACTTAAAAATAAATGTATTTATACAGAAAACACTGCAAAAGCACCCTTTGTTACAATCCCATACTGAAGTACTAAACCTCACTGCACAGAATGTCCTGAGGTTTATACAGTGCAAAAAACACTTCACCAAGTAACATTTTAACATATTAACTCATTAAAAAGTGTCCCTAATCTGTTTGTTTGCAGCTACTTCGGCACCAATCCAGACTGTAATCCAAAGCTACTTTGGTTAGCTGATAAATTGTATTGTTGTGAACGTTATTTTCAAAAATTCATCATCTCCTTGGGCTAGAAGAAGTGTCATTTGTGTCTTAACAAATAACGTATTAAAATAGAACTAACCAAGGAAGGAGCTTTACCAACTAGAAATAGGGTTAGAAAACACATTGCTGCAATATAACTATAGGTTTCATTTCATGTGTTTTTTTGATCAGTTTCCATCGAATGTGTGGTCCTCAAAGTGTGACTTATTTGATTAAATATTTCGCGAGGAGACCCTCCTTATTTGGAAGTGTGGCACTGCAAATAGGCACTGCCAGTACTATAGGCACTGCGAATATTTTGTCAGATGGATGCACTTGGAAATGTGAACAGAAGCTACTGACTGCGACTGTGCCTTTAATGTCACCTGCGCTGAACTAAGGAATAGCTAAGAAAAACAGGCTGACATTTACGTATTTCGCAGATGCTTTATCCAAATCGATGTGCTTTTCGGGAAGCAGGGTCAGCCACTTCCTAGAAGAACCGGGGGTTAAAGACCTTCCTCAGTGGCCCGGTGGTAAAATCACTCCTCCGATTACCGGAGTTGACCTGGTGACCTTTCAAACACAGGCACACTGATCTAAATCACTGAGGTGATTTGTCATTGTACAGTAACAAAGATTTACCATTAACAATTAATATAAATACATCTTGAGTATGCAGGCTTGGTTTTAACACTTCCATTTTGTTGGTTAGATGAGTACATTGGCACTGAAACTGGTTAAGTGGACCGTTGTCCTTGTAATCTTGTTGGTGGAGTGACACTAGACAAGTCAACATAATAAGGAACATGATTCAAACGAATTGTGGTTATTTCGCATCTTGGCTGATTTAGGGTGAGTAAACGAAGAAACGAAAGATTTCAAATGTTAACCTGGATGGTTCAGACGGGAGATTTTTCACAAGAATTACACCGAAGTTTTATTTAAAATTTGCTTAATGCAGCGTGTCTAAACCTCAGGGTTCTAACAACTGAAACCACGTTGGATTCCTTTCTGCAGAATGAAAGGATGTAGAGAAGAGGACGATACTCTCGGATAATCGTCTGTCGCAACCCATACTGCTCTTTGGTGGTGAATGCGATGTGAAAGCGACGGAGACCCCTGCCGACGGGCTTGTCTACCGCACTCAGGCAGAGCACGGAGACCCCCTCCCTACATGCACAAATCCCCCATAGCGCCCAGCGACCTAATTCAAGTGACAGGGGAAGGGAGAGACGGAGGGTGCGCCGGCTGATTGTGCGACTCAAGGCGCATTTCCCGCAAAACAGAACAAACATCATTATTCCGGTCAGCGGAGAAAAAAAGATCCGCGAACCACCGCGTACTTCTGATATCCATAGTAATACCTGGGTTTCTGCAGTGCTTAAAACAGCATCGGCTTTGCCTTCCCATTCGCTGTGTGGGAAGTTGTGTGTTTGTTTCTTGGATTCACGGTTCCTTTCTATTTTTTCCCTCCAAAGCAGTACATGTTCCCTTAGGCTACAGGTTGCATGTCAAAAATATTGTCCAAAATGCTTAAGCCTGTGTTCGTGGTGGATGAAGATGTATAGATATAGTGCACAGACAAAAAACCTTTACCTAGGATAACCGCTTAATTACAGAAGATAAGCTTATTATACGGAATCTCGCCAGGAGCATGACTTAAAATACTCGAGAATAAATTGTCAATGAAAATTATGCCAGTACTCTACATGTTGACTTGGATAAATGTCAAGTGGGGTTTATTTAAGACTAAATTACAATGTGATCTTTATACCAAGTGGTTTCTGTCTTTCACTGTATTGTACACTTTCCAGACGTGGGGTCAATTTGTGCTGGGTCGCCATGTGTTTGCAGGACACCCAAATCTTCTGGAGGTCTGATGCAGCTTTCGTAAGGCGATGTATCTCCCGGACTTAAAAACCCGTGTAACACTCAACACTAAACCAGAAGGAGCAAGGCGCTGAGGGCCATAGTTTCTCATCTTGCAAGATACATGGAGTCGGTTGTATCTTCCTGCTTCTTCATATGTTCTCTCTCATCTACGAGACAGAGGACCTCATCACGCGCAGTTTCACTGTAAATGAATTCCTTTCCATACCTGCTGCGCTTCTGATCGCCAGTGCAGCATGACATAGATCCAGTGGCGTAGGAACAGGGGGGTTCATTCGTCCTCCCCCAATAAACAGACCTTTGTATTTACTTTATGAAGTTGTGCCCTCCAATATCAAACTCTTTGGCCACAAGACCTCTCATTAATTCAGTTACCGTCCGCAGAGGTCCAGAGGCTATCCTTCATTAATCAGAATCAGAATCGAGTTTATTGCCAAGTACATAAAGTAGGCTAATAAAGATGACTGCAACCCGCTGGTTAGCGTTGTGGTTAGCCACAAGGCATGTTAATTAACACCCATTTCTTCTAGGTGTTCACTTCAAGGTGGCCTTTTAGGGGCCATGTCTACAACGGTTATGCAATCCTGCGTAGGCCTACATCTGCCGTATCTATCTAGTGAAATATCAGCAATTTGCTATTTCTAAGATTGCCTTACTACGTACATTGTCGTGTCTGTGCGTGAACGACAAAATAACCTAGATCTTCGAATACGTGATGCACATTTTGAGTGTAAATTTACCGAAATAAAACAGGTGAAGCGCAATATCCTAGTTCTACTGATAACGGTGATTACTAATTTAAGCGTGTACATCATAATTTGCACAATGGAGTAATGCTAGCCTATTCGCAGCAGCACAGAAACCTAAGACCGCGTTTAAAACGAAACGTTGTGGACGATTTATTGGCAGTAATACGAGGGCTGCGCACCACAGGCAGAATCATTCGGCCTGTTATAAGTTTAGCTTACTTGTTCATTCTCTGAAAATTAGCAGAGGAATGCTCCTAGTAAGCAAGAAGAAAAACATGAAATAAGCAGGATTTCTGATGTATAATATACATGTACAAATCTTCAAAAACAGGAATAGCTCGATGAGTCGTTGTTAAAGTAACCAATGAAAGCTGTACCAAATTAAATGAGAGAAACTATATTGACACCTAGTGGCTATAAGGTAGAAAGACAGAAAGACGATAAGTATTTTTGAAGAATAGTGCATTTAATGTAAAAAGTTTTAAACCCACTGTTCAAGACCAAAGACGCTAATCATCTTATCATTTAAACAATTATCTGATTATTATCAGAACATTTATAATGTTGATTATTATTATTATTGGTGCTGTATATCATCGATGGTACGCTAGTAATCGCAGTTTAACAGTCACGACAATCGAAATCGTACTGCAACCTGTGCTATACTTAATGTTTTTTAACAGGCTTACACAACAACATGAAATTGCATTTCACCCCATGGAAGTGTCTGATAAAGGACAGTGGGGTAAGAATGCAGTCAGGCTGTGTTTATATGTAAATCCACAGCTGGCTGCTTCAGTGTTGTAGACCTGCAATAAAGACGGACCGCCTTTTCTTTCCCTCCCAACTTACAGAGCAGACGCCAGCCAAAGCTACGAGGCACACCGGAACTGGAGCAGAACTACAGCTGGATCCTGAAGCATTTTGGACCAGAGAGTTTTATGTATGCAAATATATGTGGGATGGGAGAAAGTCTCCTTTTAAAAAGGTTGGAAAAAATAGGTACAGAAACAGTCTGTATAGGGCAGCAGACGAAAGAATAAGGAGCGGTTTGTATGTTTGTGTGACAATTGGACAGGCTCACTCACACACGGGAAAGCACTTATCTGCCAATGGAGAACATCTCACATCAGGATCATACTGAAGAAAATTCATATCTCTGGTAAGCTCACTATTTAATTTATCCCAGTACTTGTTTTGAATATTAATATGTTTTTGTTAAACAGAACTGCATCAGCAGTTTAAACAACCTGGTTAAATGTCAGGTGTTCGTAGAAAAATAGACATGAAATAAAGGTTCTTATTCACTAGGTATTAGTAGCGCGCGTAGGAGGAAAGCAAGAGTGTAAACATTTTGAAATATATATTTTTCAAAAGAAGAAAGAAAGAAAATGAGCTTTAAATTTCTTTGGCCAGTTTTCAGAGAACTCCATCACTCCGCCGCAAATGGAGAAAGCGATACGGAGGCTTGGATGGAAATAAATTACTGGAGCCCAACACCGAGGATGATTCAACAGGTACACGATGTGGGTCACTGTGACCCCTGCTTGCTACTTGCTTTTTTCTTTTGCTGATAAAGCTCTTGCTGTCTTAGTACATTGTAGGCCTACACTGTAAAAATATTTAATTCCTCCAACTGTAGGTAGAGTCGAGAGTGATCCTGATTCTAAGTAAATAATTAAATGATGCGTGTGGTCCAATTTTAGGGCTGTGAAACCAAATGAAAGGCGGGTGTATTCGAGTCCCAAATCAAGACCAGGTGCACAGTTACTGACGTGACATTTCTAAACTGCTGGCTGTACAGATGTGCACCAGTGAACCTCCAGGATTCCCCATAATAACCTTCCTTAATTACAAAGCTGTGGTAGCTACTTCCCAGATGACTTTTAATGGAAATAGCATCTGCATTGTTTAACCTCGAATGATTTTATATTAAATAGTTTCCCAGGTAACAAAAAATGCACCAGTTTGTGGGACCGTTCTGCAAAGTAAGCAGTCGTCTCCTTCACACCCATTATCATACTGGTTTGTGTGTTTTTTGTTCATTTTTTGTATTCAAACTTGCTACTTCTGAGTGTGCCGCATTTCTTATAACTACAAGCCTTAGTACTATTTTGGAGAGTCAGACAATTGCTGAAACCATGAGAAACTCTTGTCTTTTTCCGTACAGTCACATTCTTTCTCTTTTTGTCTCTGCGGTGACTTAATAGGTACTCCGAGAGTACGCACTGCTCAATCCCAACAAGCCAAAGTTAAAAATAAAAACAATTTTAATGCATTCCTAAACTTGCTTTGGAAGGAATGTTTACATTTTTATGGTTAAGGATTTTTGTAGCATTTTTTCAAGGCTTAAAGTGATTTAAAAATAAGAATTGCACAAATTTTGAAAAAAAGTGGAGACATTAAAACATTTACTTTAATGAAAGGATCAAATCTTATGTTTTCTTCTTAGGATATTTCAAGACTTTTCTTTCTTGGCATAATAGTTTTCTGTTTTTTTCCCCTCAGAAAATGGGTCTGTGAATGAGCAACATCAGGACAGGAATTTCCCCCAGACGCAGAGTCCTGAAAGCCTGGTACAGGTATGGTCCTGTCCAAAGCAGACATGCACACACATGCACACACACACACACACACACATGCACACACACACACACACAGATACACACACACGCACACAAATACACACGCGCACACACACACCCATGCACACACATACACACACACGCACACACATGCACACGCACACAAACATGCACATACACACAGTGCGTGCACACACACACATGTGCACACACACGCACAGTGCACACACACACATGCGCACACACACACACACACACACACACACACATACACACACACACAAAGGAGCAGGTGCTGGAATTCCTAGCTTTGATCTCTTTACCTCCCTTGACACTCAAACAAGAGGTAACACTAACCAACACCTGGAAAAAAGATAAGGATCAAGGATGAACGTGCACTCTCCCGGCTTTCCGAGTCGCCACTAACATGCCCTCCCGCTTCACTCCCCCGGGAATTCACAGAGAAGGGGACGCCCCCTGAGATTGAAGGGTGCTGGTAGAAACATACAGATGGAGCAGCATACAGGTGTACAGCAGTCATGATGCCGCCAAAAGAATGAAAGACGTTTAGGCTATAATCCTGCATAGTCCAGGAGTTTGCACGCGAGATTTCTCCAGAGGTTTATCCACGTACAAGAGCACAGTTTCAAAAAAATACCCATAAACATTGAATAAAGCATAATATTTTGTGGAGTGGCTTCTACAGTTCTTGGGTATGTTTTATCCCTCGGTGCCTCGTTAAGGTTGTAATTAAATCCTTCAGCTGTCTACATTACCTGCGATTATTGTGACATCCAAAGAAAACCTTGGTATCTCTGCATGAACAAGAGATTGCTGTCATGTAAATTTAACTAATTTGATGAAGTGGTTTAAAACAAACATCAGTTCATGGTGGTGGACCTGTTTGTTCTGCGGTCCTGCTGTATTTCAAGATTGATCAGTCAAGTCTGATTGATGCCTACAGTCGATGTGGTGTTTATACCCCTAGGAGACAGACCCAACTGTGAATTGTCCAAGTCTAAAGTCACGAAATGCCGTCAAGTCACAGAAGCCTATTAAGTTTGTGTCCCCTGGATCAACAGCTAAACGTGGAAACTGTGACATCGGTAAGAAAACCATCAAATTTATCATTCAGAAAACTCTGCGGGACGCTACAGGGACACCGTGATAGAGTAAATTTTGCCTTCTGCCACAAAAACCCCAACTAGTGCTGTAAACAATAACAAAAGACATTATTGTGATCTCAGGTAGTTCTAGCTGCATGTTTTAATAGATCGTCAGTAAAGTACTGCCTATATTAAAGACACTTTACTTGCATTTCTCGTCATGCCAGTGCCTGTAGGCTCTCCGATGGTGACCAATGGGAGGCCGGGAAAAGTGGGACCCCTGCGAGAGCAGGCGGGGAATCCTACCCCGTTCTGGCACAGCTTTAACAGATGGGACCCCCAGCAGGCAAAGAGGAAGGGGTACATGTCCTTGTCTAAGGGTGGGTGGGGACATGCTATGCCCTGTTAAATCAATTTCGTGCAGTTAAAACAAATGTCTCTGTTCCACCAGAACTGCTGACGTGCTGTTTGAAAGTTTTGCTGCTGAGGGAAGAGTCAACACAAACAGATTTTTTGAGGTAATCTGCACATTGTCTCTCTTCAGTTTTGAGCCTGGGCCCCGTCCCAGGTGGGGTGTAATACCGGTAACACCCTGTTGGGGCATCAGGTCGTCACAGCGCTACCACACTATGAGGTCTCTGTCAGGCTAACTGTAGGTCCTTAGACTGGGAGGAAATACAAGCAAAATCCACCAAGAGACATGGCAGGATTCAAACCCCCAACCCCAAAGGTGTGAGGGGGTGTGCGTCCTACTGCATAGCTGTGCTGAACATTAAGTACAGTTATATAAATAATGCATATCATTTCTGTCTGGGTACCTACTAATGAGTTTAATTTTTCACCTTGGCATGGCCTCAGAGTCATGAACCTCATTGTTTCTAAGTTCAGGCATAATTGTACCAGAATCCTACTAGACTAGGACCCGAAGACGTACTGGTCATCATAGTCTGGCATATAGTTATTGATTAAATGCTATGATAATTGTGACCATGCACTCCAAATAGGCAATCTGGCGATCCGGGATTCGGAAAACTGATCCCAGGATTAAAGATTGCCACCTACTGATGATGAAACTCCAGGCAGCAGATGGGACCGTTAACAGGGATACTTTTCACAGGTTTGACCCTCACCCCCCCCGGCCCGGGACACTATACATTGGCATTTGTATGTCAAAAGAGTGCACAATAAATAAAACATGCTGTCCTGTTTAATTTAGTATTCAGAGAGTATAACGTCAACTTTGCTGTTGACATTGGATATGATGTTGGATATAAGCTTCTTTGCAACGTGGAGTTTGCCTGTCATGGCAGGGGCACCACAGGCTTCGTGTCTTTCATCGTGAAAGCCCTGCAAGGCCGCTTCATCATCCCAGACTTTCCCACGTTCTCTGAGGAGACGCAGAAACTTTTCTTGAAGGCCAAACAGCTCGACCCTGTCAAGGTTCGCTGTTTATAAAGCGTCTGAATTCTTAAATCCTCTGCATGCTATAAATGAGCTGCCACTACAATGTTTCAACCTTTATATAAAATAATAAGCAAAGGATGGCCATTCAAATTTCAATAATTTCTTTTTCATATTTTGTAGCAAGGACCAGGGAATGAAGCCACCCGGAAATGGGGAGTTTCTATTTGCACGGTGGATGGGCAAAGGTACTGCAGTAAACTGAAGTATTGGATGATAAGCATCAGTCACCTTCCCTACCTGAGAAACAATTATACAGAGGTGGAAAGCTCAGGTTCCGAAAATACAAATCCAGACCAAGATTTTGTTTCAGCCAACCAGCTGAGTACTCTGTGACTGTGACTCTTTATACTCTGTGACTGTGTCTCTTTATACTCTGTGACTGTGTCTCTTTATACTCTGTGACTGTGACTCTTTATACTCTGTGACTGTGATTCTTTATGCTCTGTGACTGTGGCTCTTTATACTCTGTGACTGTGACTCTTTATACTCTGTGACTGGCTCTTTATACTCTGTGACTGTGGCTCTTAATACTCTGTGACTGTGACTCTTTATACTCTGTGACTGTGACTCTTTATGCTCAACTGGCTGGGTGAAGCAAAATCTTGGTCTGGATTTGTATTTGCTGAGACTGAACTTTTCACCCCCGTAATTATACTACTACGTGTTATTGTGATTATTATACACTATATTGTTATTTAGTTATTATACAGTATATAAATAATATATTATGTAAATTCTATTAATATAATAGAAAAATAAATGCAATAAATATACCAAAATACAAACCAATAAGTCCACACTGACACCTTGCGTTTTTTCATGCCCATAGAAGGGTAACCTAGCAACAGCCAGCTCTCTCTCTCTCTCTCTCTCTCTCTCTCTCTCTCTCTCTCTCTCTCTCTCTCTCTCTCGCACTCGCTCGCGCGCGCACGCACGCGCTCGCGCACAC
>JAODLD010000008.1:6960935-6972429 GCA_026781065.1 Mormyrops boulengeri | reverse complement strand
CTCTCTCTCTCTCTCTCTCTCTCTCTCTCTCTCTCTCTCTCTCTCTCTCTCTCTCTCTCTCTCTCTCTCTCTCTCCAAGTGTTTCAGGATTACGGAAGATGCTTAATGACTTGTTTTGTTTTTGGACTGAGAGTTCAGGCCATGTGGGATAACGTGTGTAGGTTAAGCACATCAATTTACAGCACACAGATATGATATTTGCCCCTGCTTATAAAGACACCTTAATCTGTATTGTAATGTCTGTGTGTGTGGTGGGGGAGGGACATTTAAGGGTAGCATCCTCTGGAAAGAGTGCCGGTGATGTAAGTAATGGCTTAAGTCAGAAACCTTATACTCTGGCCATATCGCCATCTGCTGGACGCTCTTAGACACAGAGGGAAAACAAACATCCATCCATCCATTTTTCTATACCTACTTTTCCTATGCAGGGTCACAGATAAATAATCAAACAGAGAGGCAAAGGACCCGACAAATATAGTAGAAATGGCAACAGAGAAGTAGAGAGACTTGATACAAAAAACATAAAAGGGTGCAAACCATTTAACTAAATCGCCAAATAAACAACCTCAATTATTTGTTAGCGAAAACAGCCAAACTGGCAAATAGCATAAGCCAAGCTGTCAAGTGAGTTGTGTTATTTTATGGATCATAAGTGCTCTGTTGGCTGTTAGGTGCTTTTGTTTTATAAGCTGCAACCTGTCTGCAGCTCGGGGTGTGATATCCCATAAAGCATCAGGCCATTCCCACTGAGATGAAAGGAAATGCAGGGTTTCAAGAGCTGAAAAGAATGCTGTTTGATTTATGTCAGGCCTTCAAAGCCAAGTTCATCACCAGCTGTGCTCCGTTACCAAGTAACAACCAGCCTGTTCCTACCTCTCCTGCAGAGGAGCCCGGTCCAGAAATGAGACGCTCTTTGGCCCCTGTTCCCTTGTGATGGCAGGTTGTCGCTCGGAGATTGCACGGAACCCTTCCTCCTTGAAGCGCTCTCCTGGCCCTTCGTTTACGGCATGGCGGTGGACCAGCTCGGAGTGGACTGTGTACACAGATACGTGGGCGTGGAGGAGTTCTCAAAGTATGACTCACCTTTCACCCTCACCAAACAGGGTAAGATGTCTCTGAGGAGAGAGGGATTTGGCCCTATTCTTGGTCAGACCTGGAAACCTGGAATTACCACTGTAAATATTGAATTACTGTCCTTTGATACTCATTTCATTTAGGTTTTGTGCCACTTTTTTATCCTCTGTTTCCTGGGAAGGGATCCAGGCTCGCTTTGCCCTTCTAGATAATTGGCAGTGACGGACAAAGTGATGCTTCATGAACCATTTGCTGTATTTTTTGAGCCCACTAGATGGTGCTCTTGGTTTGCTTTGGGGCATGCTTTAAGTCCTTTATTGGAACAGAGAGCAGCATCTAGTGAGATCAAAAAATGCAGCAGATGATTTATGAAACATCATTTTGTCTATTACTAATAACCAGTTATTTTGTGCAAAGCCAATTTCTGCAATTTGCATTGTGGTCTAAAGCCACATTATTTGTATTTTTTGGCCACTGATTTCAGATATCGTCTAGAATCAAGATCACAGAATGAGTTCCACATGGGCCTATTTTTTCCCTTTACCTCCTCTGTCTTCCAGGAATGCCTCACAGCCCACTGATCGTCACTGGTGCTATCATCACCGCATCCCTTTTACAGGTCCGTGATTAGTGATGGACAAAACTACGCTCCATAAACCATTCGCTGTATTTTGTGACCCCATTAGATGGTGCTCTCTGTTCAAAAAAGGGCACAACACATGTCCCAAAGCATACCAAGAGCGCCATCTAGTGGGGTCAGAAAAATACAGCAAATGGTTCACGGAATGTCATTTTGTTCATCACTAGTGCTGATATATGTGGGAATGCAGTCTGTATTCAGCTGGGGAACATGGAAAATGACTTTACTCTAAAAATGTTTATTTTTACAGCTACCAGCACGAGTTGAGGCAGAAGAAGAAAAGTATGACTCGGTGAATCAGCTGAAACGTTCAAAGTTTATTACAACCTCAAAAAACATGTATTACAATATGTGGTATAACTGAAAGGTTGATGAGAGGAATGATATTTGTTTGTGATTTTAGGTTTTGAATACATTCAGACGGCTGTGTAATAAAGAACATTCAAATTTGAACTGCACAAGGTACATAGTATTTAAAGAATTTCTTTCATTTAATTCCAAAAGTACAAAATGCTTGACTTTTTTATACCTCTGTAGCTATCAGAACTCGAAGAAGGAGAGTGTCAGACTGCATTCCCTGTCTTTTTACCTTCAAGAAAAGAAGGTGAGTTTAATTCTTTGTTTGAGTATGACAGGATGTGGCTGTGGGTTAGGACTTTTGTTACATAGTCTTTTTGGTTGGTGACAGAAGCTGTAACACTCGTGAATCTTTATCTCAGTGTTTTCCAGAATCTGTGGACATAAATGCTGCTGTGGATTTAATACAGCAGGTAAATGTCAGATGGTTTATTATGGTGTTTCTTTTTTATTTTCATAAAAGCGTTGTTATCACCATAAATCTCATTCTGTCCCAGTGTTCATCGACCGAGGTCACCTGTGAGTCCGGGGCGGTGATGGCTGCTACTCTAGCCAATGGGGGGCTTTGCCCTTTGTCAGGTGACCAGGTTCTGAGCCCTTCATCGGCACGTGCTATGCTGTCCATGATGCAGGTGGCTGGGATGAACGACTACTCCAGGGTGTTCCACTTCAAGGTGTTATCTTTTTTCCCAAAAAAGAAGCCTTCAAAACTGGCATTCGAACAACAGTCACACAGACACACAGAACCACTTAATAATACCAAGTGAATTCAACATTTTGTGAGGTGCTGTTCTGCGGGAGAGAAATGTCTCTATACAAGTAAGAGAACCCCCAAAACCACAAACCTTTAAGTGTCCATGTCTACCCCATCTTCCGCACCATCTACACCATCTCCATGTGCTTTCTTATCAAGCCTGAACAGACTATTTCAAAGTCATATCTTAACAGCTGGGTGTGATCTCTTCAAAAGGCATTATGGTCCAAGATCTCCTTGTTCACACCATCCGTCCATTCAACCAACCACCCAACCTGCTTATTTACAGATTATAGCCTCCAGACCTCATGTCTGCTGGTGTGTTTCTCAGCTTGTGTTTTTTGGCACAGGCCTCAGTCCCAGCGAAATCTAGCAAGTCGGGCAGCTTGGTTGTAGCCGTGCCCGGGGTCCTGGGCATCATGTGCTGGTCCCCTGAGCTAGATGCCTTCGCAAACTCCTGGAAAGCGGTGCACTTCTGCGAGGTAGCGACGCCTGTCAGGATTCAAGCCTTTTCTGTACCTGCTTCCCTAGAGTAGATTCCTCAGCATTGCTGCCTGTTGCTGGTCTCTTATTTCCAAAGGAGCTGGTCTCAACTTTCCAGCTTCACAGTTTTGACATCAGGACTCCGTTTCGTCAGGTGGTCGCGTACAGGCAGTGGAAGGCCGAATCTGAGGTCAGTTCTGAGATCCAAAAACCATCTATACCAGGGGTTAGGCAACCCTGACCCTGGAGTGCCGGTATCTAGCAGGTTTTCTATCCTACCTGATCGCTGATGAACCACCCATGATCTCAGACAGATAGGAACTCATCAAGTAGGATGGAAAACTTGCTGGATACTGGCTTTCCAGGATCAGGGTCGCCTACCCCTGATTGATACAGAAGACCAGTGAAGACACCAGAAGTCTTTTGTGACCTTGTGTGACATTACAGGGCTACCAGATAATGAATATCTTACTCGCAGCCTACAGAGGAGATGTGCAGTCCTTACGGAGGTAAGGCAGCCCACGCGGTAACTGGCCAATCAGAGGCTCGAGCTGCTGGATGTGGCCATAGTAGGAAATGGGCTCCTCCCTCTTTCCGTAGGTACTTCCTGTCAGGAGTAGACATGAACGCGGTGGATTACGACGGGAGGTCAGCTCTACACATAGCCGCCTCACAGGGTCAGACAGAAGCGGCTAAGTTCCTTATAGAGAACGCTGGAGCAAACATCTCAGTCAGAGACAGGTAAGGAACATACAAGGGGACTGCATTCATTGTGAAGGATCCCAGTTATCTTCTGCATTGCAGAAACCGATGCCATTTTACCATCCATCCAACCCCTAAGGTCACAAGGGTGGGTAAACCCTGAATGGGATACCAGTATAGTAATTTGCCTAATATGACAGATGACAATGAGCTGAGATGTAGTTGTGGATGGATCCATCTGGGAGTAACTGAGTAATGTTCATATTGGGGACAATTGTAGATCACAGGCTTGGTGATAGTGGGCACCTGGGTTACTATGGGACAAACGAGTCAACGTGCCAGTTTACACAAGTCACAGAGAACGAGTAGCAGTTGGGACCAGTCGAGATAGATAACTGCAGTCACCTGACTCTCCCTCCTGGGATGGCTGCAGACCACCTCCACACCATTAAATGCGAAGGGGGTGTTTATTCTTTATCGTTTACCTCCAAGACACCATTAATGATCTCTGCCTTAAAGCATTTCCCAACCAATGAAACGCCGATTTTCAGATGGGGCACCACACCGCTTCAGGATGCCGTGCGGAGTAACCACAGTCACATGGTACAGATGCTGCAGAAGTCTGAAGGTTAAGGGGGACCTCAGTGACCATGCAGACCTCTCAGGAGGGCATCCCCCAGCCATTACACGCATGTGGGGACGGACAGGACACCTCGGAGCGTCGTAGGCATTGAAATGCAGGGCTTTTCACATCTCTCAATGAATTATAAACACTATTTTACAAAAGCTGATTAATAAAATGGTACTTTGGGGGTTTTATGCTCAAAGTACATTTAGTTTTTTCAGTATAGCACATATAGATAATATGCCAGAGTCACCTTCCTGTAACTGTCACAGCCGGCATTTAAACATGCAGTGAGCTGCCATATTTAAGTGCTGTCGAATGAGTAGAAGGTCAGGTTGTCTGAGGAACTCCTGATGAGTTTCAGGTACGTTAGATGAATCTACAGAAATTCGGTTTTGATCACATGCTGCTATATCTGAAAGCAGATGAAATTGTGCTTCGCAGGGCAGTTCCTCCTCTGTTCCTGCAAAGTTCACCCCCAGTTAGCGCGGTATTGTTTCGTAGAATGCGGTGCACTAATTTAAGCACGGAATGTGATCTCACTCTGGTATCTGGTCCATCCCTCCACAGCGGAGCCACCGTTGTCCCATGGAGGACTGCAGGAAAATCAGAAACATTGTTTTGGTCTCTGATGCAGATTAACAAGTAATTTTCTTCAATCCTTTGAGCCATAATCAGAATATAAACCCTATATCAATAAAAACCAATGATATCTCCAATAAAAATGTGTATATTTATCTAAAAATGTATATACAATGCAATGAAAAGTTTATGAGGTTATATAATTTTTGAGGCTCTCCGGCACCAAGTAATAAACAAATGCTGTCTTTAACTAGAATTCTGAGAGATTGGGTCTCCGTATTTGCTCCACAGAGAACACCTGTCTCACAAGGAAGGGTGTGTGTTTGCTGGGGTGGGGGCATCCTCCGGTCATCTGTGTTGTATGTATGCGTCAGCCCTCATGGATATGGGATCCAAGCCTGGAGACCACCCCCGTACAGTGACCCCTCCTTCGGTGATGCTGTGTGATATTACATCACCATGTTGGCTGGATTAATTTTGGATCCAACAGTGGAGCCTCTTCCCATTTGCCAAGTTTCTTATACTGTAGATTTATACTAAACTGCTTCTGGGGGCCTCATTTCCATGACGCCTGATGTTCACGACTGAAGATGCCGAAGCACAGACCAGACCAATATGTAGCCCTCTTTCCTTGGTTTTGTTACAGATTATCTCACAATACCCTGTCAGTTACCCACAATCTTTACTGCAAAGGGTAGGGTGAGGCCACCAAAAAGTTTAGGTTACAAGATGTTCCAAGTTAAGAACCCAAAAGATAGGGCAAATATGCCTTTTTTAAAAGAAGAAACCAGAAAATTGGGCTGAACGTTTCTAGCAAAAGTTCTTTTAATAGGCTGTCATGTCTTCCTTGGTCTAATTAGGAGATATGCAGCACATATCATGAACGTAACACCCAGATCCGGCAGCTTTCAGAGAATCCATTTCTGAGCACCTGACTTTCAAATGAAATATCGAGAGAAACGTCTTTCTATCAAAACTGCGCAATTAAGCAATGCAGAGCTTGTCACCCGTAATGTACCCGCCATAGTCAGTAACTTATTTTCGAAAGATGGACGCATGCTGTTGTAGGAAATGCTGAACTGCAGTGTAACCCTCATACAATTCCGGCGTCTTTTGTTTCCCATTATCAAAGTATACCAAGAAACGCAGACAGTCCATCATCTGGAAACTCTATCCAGGCATAGTTTGTTAAAATTCCCGCTAAATATAGAGCCAAACGCAGCCCTACCACCCTCTAATACGAATCAATGTAAAACGAATCCTCGGCTCCTGCCCCCACATTTTCATCGCAAATATCACACAGCTCCTGTCCAGCAGTCCTGCTGCACCTTGACGATCTGATGTTGTTTCATCTCATTTGCACAATAAATTGCGGATATTAAAATGAGTGTAATTAGTAGGAGCAGAAATGCACGAAGAGCGCTCCCCTAAGCTTATGTTTGCTGCCCATAGACATTGCGCAGCAACTTATCGCTAGGGCTTGACTATGGAATTTCTTATATTATCGTGTGAGATAGAATGGTAGTTTTGGGCACATTCCCTTTAAAAGGTATAAGCAACATTTTGCAGGATAATTATGATACTCGACTTAGGGTAGTAACAGGAATAATCTGGTGGGTCGTTAAGTGCAGAATAATGCTGAAAGTTGTAGTATGCTCAACTGCTAGCTGTGTTTTCTGTCACCTGGTCTTATTCTTATTTTCGCTCGGTTTCTTGGTGGACAACTTTAGTCAGCCGGCTGGCGTGAGATTTTCAGTTCGAGACAAATCTGCACATTAGTTTACACCTATGTAACAGTTTTATTACCTTGTAAAGTATTTATGGTTTGCAAACTACCCCAACGATTTTGATGTAGCCAATTTTAGGTTTATAATGGAATGGTGTAGATTTGCCGTAAGATTTCTTGCGTGAGCGTGAGAATCAGAAAGCGTGATGGTCACACCACATGCGTGAGAGTCGGCAAGTTTTGTGTCGTTTCCCGATCGCAAGTCCATCGGCAGACAAACTGGACTGTAGCTGCTTTGGGCTCCCTTTCCTATTACGGCGGCCAGCAGCCGTATTCGGCGCGTTGTGATCGATGCTGGGCGCCGCCTGCGCGCTATTGGATAACAGAATAAGGTTGTTCATCCGAACCCCACCCATCCCAGCGCGCACCAACCCCTAATAATCATGCAATTTTACTCAACACGTTGTGACTGAGATGTGTACGATCGTGAGAAACTGGGAGACACGGAAGGGATATGAACGCGAACGCTGGAACCGGAGTTTTTGTCTTTTCCCTGCTGTCGATACCCATCTCATATGTATTTAACCTTTTAATTTACACTAACAGGTCGGTGCTCGGGTCCTTCATGCTTGTGCATTATTACAATGTCATTAAAACGGGTTTGCATAGATGCCTGCGGCGAAACCGCAAGTAAAAACGGAGGATTGTTTACAGGGAAGCTGACGAAATTGTATCATACTAAAAAGAGTTTTGACCATCGATCCTGGGTTTTAACGTACAGAAATCTTGCACTTGCACCCAGGACACAGCAGAACTTAACACTATCGGAAATATGATATAATGTGCTTTAGTTTATTAGTTTCATACATATCAACAATAAGTCTCTTTTTTGCAGCATCGGAGCAGTTATCGTTTCGGGGACATTAATAGTACTCTTTATAATGATATTTGCTCGCATTTCGCTGAAGAAAAATCCACCGAAGGATCCACTTTTTTACGGTAAGAGCATTGGTATTTAACCTCCTGGTAAAAATGTGTTTTGAGTTGTAACACTATAGCACGGTTAGATGAATACTGTCATCAAAGCAAATGGGCATAATTATTTGATTAATTACGTAAGTATTCATTTAATAATACATCATACGCTATTTACAACAAATCTATCCAGTTTTTAACTCCTAACAAGTCAAGAGTTTTATTTGTCAATTGTACACAGGCCAACAGTGAAATGCAGCAGTATGAACAGACTACAATTTGCACTTATTTTTAATAAAAGTTCAAATTTGTACCAAAACGATCACGTTAATAGATATAATCTCTATATAGCACGTTGGTATTTGTATTGTTTTCATCCAGAGACGTTTTTTATTTTTCATATTTTATTATTGTCACATATTTAGTCTGGCATGTTTAATTTTCTTTATCGTGTTGTTTCAGTTTTTGCCGTATACGCCTTCTTCAGCGTTGTGAACCTTATTATAGGACTTGAGCAGGACAGCATTATAGACGGATTCGTGACCTTCTACCTAAAACAGGTGATGACACCAGAGAACGAATTTAATGGTGCAAAGTTGCTGTCATTAATACATAAAAGTGTCCGCTAACTTTACCCGTTACCTTGAATTAGGAGTTAACGATGGAATGCTGGGCGTTTACACAGATGTTTACGATATTTAACGCATGAAATCGTCTGAACATGATTTATGCAATATCCTGAGGTATTTACTGTTACGCAGTCTTCATTATGCATGGATATTACAGTCCTATTCCGTTTAATATCAAAATGTTTGCATAAGGCAATGTAATATTTGAGTGGAAAAACAATAGAGGAACAGAAATAAAATGTTATCGTGGATATAAAAGAAAAATACAACAGGTTACGCAGCACCCCGGGGCGGGGCGGGAGAGTACGGGAGGGTGTTCTCCTTTAAGAACTCTGCCCCTGCTGGCGGTGAGTGGACCAAACAGGCCGTATGCAGCTTTAACACATAGGCATGGCGGAAAGGAAGGAAACACGCAGGCTTAGTGGCAGTCTTGCGCTGTGACAGACATACAATAGACACACAGCATTGTGTCACGCAGCACCTGTGTGCTATTTTTAGCATGCTATGGTAAAATAGGCTAGGGTGAGCTGCGTTAAGTCCTCAGATTGAACATGGAGACCCAGGGGGCATCCTGCGTGTTGGCTGACAGATGGCTTCATTGGCGAACAGCCCTCTAGCTGACAGGTGTCTCCCCAACAGCTCTGTTACCTATTCCAGTAATGAACTGTTAAGTAACAGTTTGTACATGTTTGGCTTTGCTGTTCTGGTTGGGAGCCGATCATCTCATGAGGTCCGACTTCATTCTTTATTTTTATCAAGTTGCATTACGGGTTCCATACCAGCTCCACTAGTATGAAATGCCACGTTGCCTCTATTAAACCAGAGGTTCAGATCCCTCTTCCATGATGAGTCTGCGGGCATTTCAGGAAACCGTTAAGTTAGCGACTGGCTAACGACCCCGAGCAGCAGCCAGTTGTAGGCCCTGGCCTGGTGCTAACACCAGGAAGGAGATGAGGGCCTGATTGGCTGGGGGGCCCGTGTTGACTCTGACTCTCTGTGCACGTTGCAGGCAGATCCTTACATTAACACGGCTCATGGGCACGTGCTGTCCTACTGGGATGGCTGTGTGCACTATCTGATGTATCTGCTGGTGGTGGCAGCAGTAAGCTGGGGGTATGTGCCGATGTGTTCTGTCTTAAAGAGACACGCCACTCTTTTTCTGCTGGTCACACAGACATGTCATCCTATTATCACTGTTCATAAGCACTATACTGATGCGTCAGTGTTATAAATGGTATAGTCAAAACCATCATTTTAACTTAATATGACTTGTATTTTCTGAAAGGGAGAGTTACAGAAACATTGGGCTGTACTGGGTGGGATCCATCCTTATGCATGTGATCGTCTACATTCCTGGAAGTGTTGTAGGTAAGTTGGTGAATTTGAATTGCGTGCTCTATGCTGGCAGCTAATTGGCTGACGCTGCCTAGCAATCCGGCCCGTCTGACCCTGTGGTCTCGCCGCAGGAAAATATGGGGCACAGCTGAGCTGCACATTCGCCATTCACCTGCTGTACATCGCGGTGTCTGTGTGGGCCTGCTTTCGCATGTTCGGCCAGCCAGCCACACAGGATGTGTCGCCAGCGGTAAGAAACCCGCTCGCGGTAAGGCATACAGTCACACTAAGGCACAGACTTATGCTAAGGCATACGGTCCTGCTAAGGCATACGGTCACGCTAAGGCATATGCTCACATTAAGGCACGTGCTACGTGGTAAGGTACACAGTCACACTCAGGCACACAATTACGGTAAGGCATACGGTCACGCTAAGGTATTTGCTCACGTTAAGGCACATGCTAAGGCACGCTCTCACGCTAAGGCACATGAACATGCTAAGGTGCACACTTCCTTTAGGACATACACTCCCATTAAGGCACAAGGTCATGCTTAGGTACACGCTAATTTAAGGCACATGCTAATGCTAAGGCACGCTCTCACGCTAAAGCACATGCCCACGCTAAGGCACACACTCCTGTTAGGGCATACACTCCCATTAAGGCACATGGTTACACTTAGGCACATGCCAATGCTAAGGCACATACTAACGCTAAGGCATGCACTCAAAGGCACACACTCCAACTAGTACTAGGATATATACTCCAATTAAGGCACATGCTCATGCTAAGGCACATGTTCATGCTAAGGCATGCTCTTCTGCTAAGGCACATGCCTACACTAAGGCACAAGTTCACACTAAAGCACATGCTTAAGCTATGGCACAAGGTCCCGCTAAGGCAATTGGTCACACTAAAGCACATGCTCATATGAAGGCACATGCTCACACTAAAGCACATGCTCACGCTAAGGCACATGTTCATGCTAAGGAACACGCTCACACTGAAGCACATGCTCATGCTAAGGCACATGCGAAGGCACACGGACACGCTAAGGCACACTCTTCTGCTAAGGCACATGCACATGCTAAGGCACACAGGCACGCTAAGGCACACTCTTCTGCTAAGGCACATGCACATGCTAAGGCACACAGACACGCTAAGGCACACTCTTCTGCTAAGGCACATGCACACGCTAAGGCACATGCCCACTCTAAGGCAAACGCTCACACTAAGGCACACTCTCCTGCTAAGGCACTTGGACACACTAAGGCACATGCACACGCTAAGGCACACGCTCACACTAAGGCACACTCTCCTGCTAAGGCACTTGGACACGCTAAGGCACATGCACACGCTAAGGCACACTCTCCTGCTAAGGCACTTGGACACACTAAGGCACACTCTTCTGTAAGGCACATGCACACGCTAAGGCACACACTCACACTAAGGCACACTCACCTGCTAAGACACTTGGACATGCTAAGGCACACTCTTCTGCTAAGGCACATGCACACGCTAAGGCACACGCTCACACTAAGGCACACTCTCCTCCTAAGGCACTTGGACACGCTAAGGCACACTCTTCTGCTAAGGCACATGCACACGCTAAG
>JAODLD010000008.1:6936512-6959120 GCA_026781065.1 Mormyrops boulengeri | reverse complement strand
ACTAACAGGGGCGCGTTCCTAACCTCACCTCCCATAGGTCGCCCTGGACTGTCCCGGTCAGTGGTGTCGGGAGTACTTGCAGCATCATGAGCCTTACCTGAAAGATCCTTCTGCCTACCCCAGAATCCAGGTGAGGGGGGAGATCACCATGTACAGTATCTCACACACAGTTAATAATGTGATCCATTAACACAATGTACACTTTTAACTTGAAAAATGACAGTCCAGATCCCAGCAGGGCACTGCTGTTGTTCCTTTGTAGTACTTAACCTGAATTACTCATGTACAGTACTTTGCTGCATGCGATTTAAAACCCGATTAACGTTGTTCAGGGAATATAGAACCATAGTGGACCTTGGTACTGGATGCTTGAAATGTGACCCGAGTGTGTTCCTCTGAATGCAGATGCTGGTAAACATGCTGTACTCTGTCCCATATTACACCATGAGCCTGTACGGGCTGCTAGTCCCTGGCTGCCAATGGATGCCTGACCTGACTCTGGTGCACTCCGGAGCAGTAGCACAGGTGAGTGACCTTTGACCCTCCTCCAGCACTCGACATTGACAGGCTAAGCAGTTATGTTCATGAAGGGACTTGGGCAAAAGCAGGATTGAAAAGATCCAAAGCACAGGAAAGATGTTGCCTTTCAAATGGAGGACTTCAGCTTGAGTTGGCCATGACAGGTACCCTGTCAAAAACATTTACAGCAAACTAGTTCCCCTGTTCAGGGTGTGACCTTTTTTTACCTGGCCACTGAGGTGGGGAGGGTGATTGGGGTCCTATTCCAGTTTTGCCATTGGCTGAACATCAGTGGAGCATAATGAACAGGCACTCAAATTCTTTTGGGCTTCGTAGGGTGGTGACCAACAGTGTGGTCTTTTCCTTAATGATCATGAGCACAGACATGCGCTTGAGAGTTTGGCCTCCTACACCTCTGCTTTGCACTACAGCATCTTGGAGTCGCTGATCCATGCAGGAGGACATCGTTGTACCTCAGTTACTGAGGAGCACAAATAAAGGTTCAGATCTGACTACAGCGTGACCACTTGTCACAGCTGGGTGTCTCCGACAAAAGGTTGCCGGTTTTGTCTGACCTTGGCTAAATTGGAAATCCCTGCAGGGAGGTGGTGGCAGAAGTGGTGATTGGCGGGGGGGTGCTGTAGAAGCTGGGCCAGTCTTTCGACACGTCGTGGTGACGGCATCCCTTAAATGTCAGCTGGCCCGGCTAAAAATAAAGACCACATATGGTGTGGCTTCCAGAGGGGGCGTGTTGCTATGTGGGGGTGCCGGGCGACCCTCACAATAGCTACAGCCGGACACGGTGACAAAGGTGTGATACGGGGCCCGGGACAGAGCAGTGTCCCCCATTCTCATTTCCTGGAGTTTACTCGCCCCCCCCCCCACTCTGTGTTTCCTGTCGCAGGCCCAGTTTTCTCACATGGCTGCCTCCCTCCACACGAGGACCCCTTTCACGTACAGAGTTCCCGATGACAGCAGAACGTTCTTCCTCACGGTCAACGCCTTGTATGGTCTCATGCCCCAGGTCTTCAGCTACCGCTGCGTTAACAACCCCTCTTTTTTCCTGAAACCCCAGCAGAACAAAAAAGATTGAGTCAGGCAGCGTAAGTGGACACCTCAAACCCGCAGCTAAGGCCCCCGACTGGCTGCTCAATCGGGTCCTTCCCAGTACTCCTATGAACATTCCTATGTGTTTAAAGGCGGCTTGCTGTCTTACTTTGTGTTTTTTTTTAATGCGTTTTTATATTTTATATTCTCGCTGTATGCTGACGTTTGGTTAGAATGTAAATGATTAATATTATTAAAAATGTTTGTGTTGGTTTGAAACATATGGATGATTCAGATATTTAAAAAGGAATATGTACCTCAGATTGCAGTACATTCATCATGATGCTGTTAAAATGGTACCAAAATTCAAAGTAGGTCCATCGAAAAACTTCATGGACCTGAGCTGAGACATTTGTTGTTTTGTGTTAAAGGTTTGTGTTAAAATTTTCACATGGGTTTGCAGTATCAGGAAGACCTTATACAGTATGAGCAAGAAGTTATATTGTGTCACTATTTTTCAACATAGGAGAAAACATTCATATTTATTACAAATATCCATCATCCAGCAAAATTATTAAAAATGTTAAACGTTTTAGTTACAAGCATAGAAATATAACATGAAAACAACCTTAGGTTAGGTTATTATTTTTGTAAATTTTAGATTTTAATAATCAAAAAAATATTCATTTACCTGGAAAAATTCAGCAGCACAAATGGAACCTTGTTTTGCATACTTTTGGTAGAATGAAATTATGTTGAGATAAGTGACGTTTGTAGAAGTTGCATCTCTGGGAAGCTTAACTTCGATAACTGAGATTGGGACAGTATTGTTTTAGAAACCCCAAAAATAAAGTTAATGCGGTGCCTTTGAGATTTTCCTATTTTAACACTCCAAGTAACTGTCTGGGAAGCAAAATATTTAAAAAAAAAAACCATGACAAGTGACACCACATAATAAAAGAAATATATGGTGTAACTGAGGGACTTGGTAGTTATTTGGGAATCATCATCCTAGAAATTATCATGCAAGCTACACTACATGGACAAAAGAATTGGGATACCTGGCCATTACACCTACAAAAACCATTATTCTAAAACCATAGGCATCAATATGGAGCTGGTCCTCCCCTTTGCAGCTATGACAGCTGCCACTCTTCTGGGAAGGCTTTCCACAAGATTTTGGAGGGTGTCTGTGGGAATTTTTGCCCATTCATCCAGAAGAGCATTTGGGAGATCAGACACTGATTTTGGATGTGAAGGCCTGGATCACAATCTCTTGTTCTAGTTCTTCCCCAAGGTGTTTGATGGGGATGAGGTCAGGGCTCTGTGCAGGCCATAGTCACCCAACCATGTCTTTATGGACCTTGCTTTGCGCACTGGGGCACAATCATGTTGGAAGAGAAAAGGGCCGTCCCCAAAGTATTCTCACAAAGTTGGAAGCATAGAATTGTCCAAAATGTCTTGGCGTGCTGAAGCATTAAGAGTTCCCTTCCCTGGAACTAAGGGGCCCAGCTCAACCACTGAAAAACAACCCCACACTATTATCCCTCCTCTACCAAACTTTACAGTTGGCACAATGCAGTCAGGCAGGTAATGTTCTCCTGGCATCCGCTAAACCCAGACTCGTCCATCGCACTGCCAGACAGTGAAGTGTGATTTGTCACTCCACAGAACACGTTTCCACTGCTCCAGAGGCCAGTGGCACTGTGTTTTACACCACTCCATCCAATGCTTGGCATTGCACTTGGTGATTTGAGGCTTGCATACAGCTGCTTGGCCATGGAAGCCCATTCCATGAAGCTCCCGGTGCAGAGTTTTTATGCTGTGGTTAATGACAAAGAAAGTTTGGAACTCTAGTTATTGAGTCAACAGAGCGAATTTTACGCGCTATGCACCTCAGCACTCGGCGATCCCGCTCTGTTACTTTACGTGGTCTGCCACTTCATTCCTAAACGGTTCCACTTACCACTTACAGTTCACCATGAAATATCTCGCAGGGAGTAAATTTCACAAATGGACATCGCAGTAGTGCCATCCTATGACAGGACCAAGCTTAAATTCACTGAGCTCTTCAGAACGACCCATTCTTTCACAAATGTTTGTAAACCTGACTGCATGACTAGGTGTTTAATTTTGAGAATGAGACATCTGAATTCAGTGATTGATAGGTGTGCCGAAATATTTTTGCTAGTATAGTGTGCTTTCGGAGTCATTCTTAAAGCACTGCTGACCCCGTGTGGTCATCATTGCCAATACATGATCCATTATAATTTTCATCAAGAGCTTCTTTATGAAGTTTCAATGTGGAGGTGGGGGTGAAAAATATGGGCATTGAATAACAGAAGTTCAGTTTATACACTTATGAGTTATGCTTCGTCCAGCCATTATACTTTCTGCATAATATGCATAATTACACATCTGGCTCTGATTACCAATCCGGAAGCACCTACATCCATAGGCAATAACAAGCAATAAAAAAGCAATATGGCATCAAATTCAAAATTCCAATACAGCTGCATTGCCACTGTATAAGTGTGGCCTGGACTCCTCCGCCTCAATCCTAAATCATGACCACTGCAGAGGGCAGTGTGCTGAACCCCGCAGGCAGAGAACACACCTCACAGCAGGTTAAGACATGTACGCCACACCATAATATACAGGGATAGTGCTTAGCTGCATGCACTTAGGCTCCTCAACATACGTTACTTGCTCACTAAATGCACTACGAAACTTTATGCCCCAGATTTTACCTCTAGTACATCTCTCATACATGTACAGTACCAGCCAAAAGTTCTGACACGCCAAGCCGCCTACAGTGGAGAGTGATGGTGTCTCGTCACGTGACCTGGCCACCTGACCTAAACACAGCAGAGATGGTTTTAGAGGGGTTTTAGAGGAGCCAATGAGAGCTCAATATATACAGCTGGGGGAAAACATTAAGAGACCACTGTATATCTTTAAACAAATCTGCATTTTTAAATCTTGGTTTAATCGTAGTTCTGCTGGCAGACGGCTAGGCTGAGCAGCCGGTTGCTACTAGGTTAAAAATTTCTAAGAGAGCAGTACACAAAAATAAGGTGAAGCACGAGATACTGGGAACGACCAGAAACCAGACACGTAAAGGGAGGAAGCGACTATCTAATGCCAGAAACGATCGTTAACTTATCTGACAGTTTCTTATGAATCATAAAATTACCTTCGAATGGAATGGGAAACATTAAGTGCAGGTGTGAAGTGCACTGCTAGGACAGTGTGTATCAGGCTTCTAGAAGCAGGACTGAAGTCCCAAGAAGCAAGGAAGAAGCCCTTCATTAATGACAATCAGAGAAGAACCAGAAACACACACACACATTCTCACATACATACACACACACTCACACTCTCACATACATACACACACACACTCACACTCTCACATACATACACACACACACTCACATACACAAACACACTCACACTCTCTCTCTCACACACACACATTAACATACATACACACACACTCACACTTTCACATACATACACACACACACTCTCACATACATACACACACACAGACACAGATGCAAACCTATAAATTGAGAAATGAGTGAAACAAAAAGAGTGCTGTGGTTAATGTTTTCCACGGCTGTATGTGGGACCTCCTTGAGGATCAGGACAGCTGGGAAAACGTCCCAGGAGGCCACCTCATTAGACTGGTGTGGAGGAGACAGTAGGGTCAGCCAGTCCCTGGAACGACTGGAGAAAAGGGTCTCGCTCAGGAGCCCAATGGTGGGATCATTCTGCCAACCCAGGGATTTGATCCAGCAGCCTTCTGATTCCCAAGCCACAGAACTACCTCCCAACATTTTTTTTTGTTTTGGTCAGTGCATGGATTGTTGTCTTTATAGGTTTGATGTTTTTATTCTAAAATGTAGAGAATAGGACAAATAAACCTTTCTGTTACGGGGAACACCATTCTACCACAAGGCAGAAGGAAAAGCTGGGAGTCCTGAATGTTACAGGGTACACAAGGCAGATGGCACCTGCCCTCCCCTTCAGAGTTGTCACTCACCTCTTTCAAACAGGATCCCCCCCCCCTAAAAAGACCTTCGCATTTAAATTAAGCTTTGCCTCCCCCATTAATAAACTCTCTCCTATGCCCTTGCCTATACTGTACAGGACACTGAAAGAAGCAACCTTAGCACCGTGTAACGGGGGAAACCCCATGATGACATGGGAAGAGCATGCAAACTCCACACATGGAACCCTGGCAGAGACTTGAACCCAGGTCCTGGGTTGAACCCACAAAATATTAATCAGAAAAATATACATATGATACACATATTCACTCACAAGCAAATAACCCCACCTTCGTATTCCCTTTCTGAATGGCTGCATTTAACTGCAATACATTTTTAGCATCACATTACAATATAACCACAGATCACATAGTTAATGTGTGCTGCTTAGTGTATGTGTTTATCCGATGCATTCTCAAAAAATGCCTGTTCCTTTTGAATGAGTGATCTCAGGCTTGGCTAGAGATCAGTGACACACTTAAAGGCACAGACATGTGGAAACCATCCTCCTTTTTCCTGCGTCACCAGACACCACGAACAGGCGTGAGTGCAAGCAAAGAAACGGTCTCCAAGGAAACTGTACAATTTCACTGCCGTAAAATGTCTTTCGATGCCGTAAATTCCTTAAGATTTCTCCTTAACTAAGGAAGCCTTTTAAGAGATTCTGTGCAACACCCTTAAATAAATCCCTTAGCTAAGGAGAAATTACCTTAAGTGTCATACCTAAGGGGAAAATCTAAGGTGTGTTGTGCAACTGGCCCCAGATTTTCTATCTGAATATCTTGGCAATGCAGCGCCCCCTTGTGCTTCCTGAGAAACACAGCACATGCGTCATCCTGTCAGCTTCATTATTTGCTCACCCTTGAGCTCACAGTCGCTGTCCTAGGACCAGAACCCGCTTCTCCATTATATGTTATTGACTGACATTAAATTTGCACCACAGCAACATGGCTTGAATAGCAGGTGTCTGAAATACATTTGTGGAAAAAAATCATAAGGAGGAGCTCGATGGGATACCCTAAATAATCATTCTGCCGGGTGCGTGCATGTGAGACACCGCGGTTGCTAAGCAACAGTGGTTGCTAAGCAAGATGTGATGAACAAGGTGATATGGTATTTGAGGTGTAGACATGTTTCTGAATGACTTTTTCTATCTGCAAAGAGCAGTATGATTCTGCGCAAGCTGTGCCACTTTCTGGTGTATAGTGTAAAAAACTTTTGTGCGTGAATAAACAAAACCGCCACAGTTACAAGGTAAAGAGTTTATGGTGGTGCCGTTTCCAATATATCTGTTATAAATGATGGAAACAGAATAAAAAGCCGGAGCTCATAAACCACGACATGTGGCACTTAAAATAATGGGCGGAAATGCGGCTTCGTGGGAGCGAGTGACAGAATCAGAGTAACAAATGCCCCATAATTCCATCTGATCTGACTACGAGTGACATCAGCAGGGATTCCTCACTGTGCTGCGACGCAGTCAGTAGATCGTTATGCTGTGTTCTACCCTGCCTCAGTCCTACAAACGTACCCATAAAGTCTAAACAATTTTATAAGAGTAGCCTCCTTAGTTTAAAAAATAAAAGACTCTCTTCCCACCTACTGCAAATATGTTAAAAAGGTGTCTAAAAAAGAGGCATGTAACACTTCAGTGTATGTTTGATCTAGCCCATAGCTACAATAATTTTCTTGACTTTTATTTAAAAGCTTCGTATGATTTAAACTATTACTGGTAAGCTTTGACAGTATAAATTAACCGCTGAAAATAAATCACTCATATTTATTAAGCTAATAATTGTGAATTTAGTTAAATATTTTGAGTGACAAAGCTATTTTTTTCGTTTTCCTCTATGAAGATTTACAGCACAGGGACAAGACCGATAATGCGCTACTCGCGGATCAAGAAGGCAGAAGGCGGACGAACATGACCAAGGCGTCGCTGATTCACGTTTAAGTGTAATACCGCAATAACGACAGACACTTGGTTTCATTTCACAGAGAGAAAAACTTCTGGCAGAAATGATCAGCATTGAAATTCTGGGCAAACCATGACACTGGGAAGCTGCAGGTCCTTTATCCTGAACAGGTTACGCATCAAAAAGTTTAGCTGTAGTTTTATTTAAAGCGACAATCAATCCTTCCTAATTTTACACATTATACAGCGCATATGATAATATTTAAAAAAATATAAAAACAGTATACGTACCATCCTTGAAATGAATTTACATTAGTGTCCTTTCATCTTACAAACGCTTAAGATGGTCAAAAGTGCCACATTAATAATTCAGGTGCAGGTCAATTATGTTTTAAATAGATCCACTGAATTTGACTTAAATGACCACAGAATACTGGTTAAACGCGCGCAAAT
This sequence comes from Mormyrops boulengeri, assembly GCA_026781065.1. Classification (NCBI taxonomy): domain Eukaryota; kingdom Metazoa; phylum Chordata; class Actinopteri; order Osteoglossiformes; family Mormyridae; genus Mormyrops; species Mormyrops boulengeri. The sequence continues at coordinate 6,951,128 of JAODLD010000008.1, read as the reverse complement.
CTATTGGTTTATGAGTTTTGGTATATGTTTATCTCAACACACGACTTACGTACAGTTACCAAAAGAGATTTCGGCTATAGTTAAATAGGCCAAAGCATCAATTTCGGTGTTTTGTTAGATTTTATTAAAATTACATAAATAATAAAAAGGAAGCCGTTTAAAATAAGGCTTCCTTTCGCCACTTATAAATGGTAGTAACACATTAATAAAAAAAAAAACAACTGCTAGAAATAGTTAATAATTGTCTATTAATGATTATAAAGTGTTACAACCTAATTAATAACCCGATTATAAACTATTCATAAACCCCTTATATGGGTAGTCTTATTGTACAAATAAACACATTTTTACTCACTCGAATAAAGAAAAAATATGTAACGTATAAATTGCTGTCTTATGGCATTTACTTTCACTGCCGGTTATTCCACGAGCAAAGACTTGTAGGTGAAACCGCTGCAAAAAAGAGCTTGAATTTATAATAGTTGCCGTGTAGGCCGTGATTCCACACAGTGACCTGCTAAAACCCACCCGCTCGCTTTTCAAACACACAGCAAGTAGCTAAAAAAGCAGCGAAAGACGAGGCGTCCTCCCGCGCCCCTCCGCCGTCCGCACCGTCGTGGGCGCGCACGGCGCTCCAAGTCTCACTTTCGTTGATGTGTTTGGAGTTCACAGAAAGATCCTTATCTAAGTGGTAGAGGGTTCTTTACTGTCGGTTTGTCCGACTGTATTTGTACCTTGTTTCAAGATTTCCGTTGCTAATTCTTATTTTTCATTTTAACTATCGTATTACTTACCAATAGACCTACTTATAGGTCTGTAATATACCATTGTAAGACTGTAAGTACCAAAATTGAAACATATAGTCCTGGTTTTTATATATATAAATATATAAGTAGATATGTATGATGCATCAAAATATTCATTACAGACAGATTTACTGAAGGGGGCTATTTGATGCTTTAAGAAACTTGATATCTTTGTTCTTCCAGTAGGGGGCACACAAAGCACACTTTCAAGTTTTCAATGCATTAAAGCTTTGGAAGACTTTTCCTGCTTATTTGTGGGCTTCTTAGTTCTAAAACAATAATTACGTTACACACACACACACACACACACACACACGAAAGCTTGTGAATGTGTTTCTTTAAAAACGAATATTGAAAACTTTCTACTGTCCAGTTGAAAAGGTAGGCCTAGAGTTTCAAATAGAAATAGTCGACTCCGTATCAATTTCCATTTAAATCCTATCGTTGGACGTGAGGTGCTACTTTAAGTTTAATGTTGTGCTCGTCTACAAACCTAAGATAAGGACAAGGCCACTGAAACTCACGTTTCCAGAGAGACGGGAGTGTTTTTGCTATCATGGTTTGTGGACTCCTCGCAGGGAGACGCAACCCCTGCAGCCATGATGGATTTTCCGCTTATCCCTGGAGTACCAGGAGAAGCAAGTCATCTGCCGCCCATCTGTCCCGGGTGTGCCCAATAAACCTCCGGGAAACTTATCAGCTCCCTGAGGCCCCCCCCGAACAACCCATCGCTCCGCGACTGCGATCAGTGTCACGGGATCTAATATCAGTGGCTCCCAAAGAACTTGAAGTCACCTCACAAATGTGAAGTGTGTGTGTGTGTGTGTGTGTGTATATATATATGGTATATGAACACATCACATCCCAGCCGTTGCGCTGCAGTGAATCAGCAGGGGGAGAGCCGAGGTCAGGGCTCCTCCTGAAATCCTTCAAACATTAAACATCAGGTGTTTTAAACGCTGCGCACTCGCAACTGGATATTGTGCGGAGGACTGACTGTATTTATAATACCCAAGCTTTAGAGGGGGTAATACAACACCACGGCAGCAGTAAATTATCCTAATATACATATTAGTATTTGCTTTTCAGTGTTTGAAGTGGCGATGAATAGGTCTATGCAAATGTAAATTATAGCGGTGGGTTCTCAGTAACCGCTAAGTATTTCGTGTGTTTCAGCTTATAGTGCTTTTTGAGTATCCGCACTTCTCTATTTTGCGGTATTACGCGACCAGACGGGCTACCCAGGCAGAAACAGTATGTTTTACTACCATTTCTGGTTAGGATTTCATAACCCTATTAACAAAGTGACACGGTCTTAGGTAGTCTAACTCCTTGTCCTGGATCGGTGCAGAACTCCGCACCGGCAGCGCAGTTAATGGGAGGGGGGACTATAGTAAGGCCCCTGCAAAACGCGTACCGAAATAAAACACCAGCACACCAGGGGAGTGGGGGGCTACCTCTCATTTCTGTATATTGTATTAAATTTAAACCTGTATCCGTGTCTTCTCAGTGCGCCTGGCGCTGGTGCCGAGGGGTTACCCGGTATTTAAAAGCCTATAAGGCGCCGTAAGAAGTCGAGTAACAAGTTCTGCGTGGATCAGCAGAAATCGATTTTTTTTTTGTGTGCGTTTTTAACATTCAGAGGATAAGTAAAAGAATACACAGCTGTAAAACACGTTTTATTTAACAGCTTTTAATGAAACGTTTTAAAGCCATTTTATGTGCCTCAATGTAATCCTCTACACGTTCGTGTATAACGCATTTTATATATAATTCTGACAAAAACAAAAAACATGCAAACATATGGCTTTTTATTTAGCAAGAATACTGTTACAATAAATGAAAAACATTTCAACATTTATTAACATGAGATGCTATTTTTTTTTTTTTACAAAATCATAACTTGACAAACTGTTCTCCAATGTATTCCACTTCAGCCAAAAAAAAGCTAGCGCGAAAATGCAACAATGAGATGTTTCTCTGAGAAATCGGTTCCAGTCGTACATCAAACATTGCGAAAGCAGTAAAAATGCAAATAACGTTTCCAAATTATTGTAATTTTTGGTTGCTTTCATAGTACAAATTTTAACATTCAAAAAACACAATACTTAATCGTTCGCGTACCTGACCCGTTGTGGCTGCTCGTTAACTCTGGGCCCTGGTCACACTCCGCCGCTTTCTCCTCCGTGCCGACCTCTTACAGTACCATGTTTTTGGGATTAATCGTAACACAGCCCACGTCTGTTTCCATAATGACAGGAGCTCCCCCTTCTCAAGTGCGTTTTAAATTACGAAATATGTCCACAAGGATCGCAACAGAGATATCGGTCCACACCTGTTTCAGTGCTTAAGAAAATCCTTAGAAGTGAAATAACGCCTTAGATGTGGTTTAGAAAAAAAGAACCTTGAAAAATATACAATTCTTTTTAATAATTTACAGTTTCTTTTTAGTAGAAACCAAGCCACCCTGTTACATTAGCCACGATGCATTTTCAGACAGCTTGGAAAATGACAAACGGTCTGAGATGGACGTATAATACTGCTTGTCTCATATATGAGGATCTTTTACAGGCCTCATGAAACAAATCTTTGGTCACCTTTAGCCTTCCGAACAACAATAACATCAACAACACTAGAGGAGGAGATGAGCCGAGTCCCTACAACAGCAAACAATAGCTCACTCAGCACGTGCACAGTACAATTTTTTAACCGAGTTTTCTTTTTCTACGGGTCGCGATTGGAGGCTTCACCGTTGTTTCTCAATAACCCCTTTCGCGGGAAAACAGCGGAATAGCAACCGACAAAAACACATTTGGAGTCATTTCAACAGCTTGAACTTAAAATGCTGGTGGGCACACTGGTACAAATGCGGCAGTTTCCCGAGTCGTTGGACTTTGTCTATGAGACACAGGTAAGGCAAACCATGTCTCGATCTTTACGTAAGTGCATAGAACTTAAAAGTGAATGTCATTTGAATAATACAACTTTCTTTAACAAAAAAAAAACAACTCACTTCCACCTTCACAGACATCTATATTATTTTCTAAACATTGAAGACCTAATCCGTTTTGAGGTACTTGGAAATCACATTTCTGTTTAACGTTTAAACATAAGTTAATCGTAATAATCATGTTCCGTTACTGAAACAAATTAAGACTGATTTTTATGAACATGTCTCATTCTGAACACCGCTACCAATCGCTTTGGTGGGAAGTGTTTTCTTTCAAGGTAAGCATTATACTGGTGTCAGAAATTCACCCTTTTCCGGTTCTAATTTGAGATTTACGTTTGATTGACAATCTAATCAGGCTGGAAACACAATGGAATCCACGGCCTTCACTGTCTAGACAGAAAATGACCGATATAAGTTAAACAGAACCACATGTACCGTAAAAGGTAACGTTTGTACGAAACATTAAATTTATTGCTGATAAAGAATGATCAGACCTGTGTGTTTTGGGTCAGAAGGAATAACTACCATGATTAAAACGTTTTTCTTTTTTTTACATGGATACTTTTACAAAATACCTGCAAATATGAGCCTTGTGATTAAAAATGAAAGTCAAATCAAGTAAGTGACCTTTCTGAAAGCTACTCTTTGCCATGAACCATCGTCGGGGTCAAGTTCCTGTGCAAGTTGGGGTTCTGGCTATGTCGGTTCCGACTCCGTACAGACGAGAATGATGTGTCGCATCCAGGAACTTTGCACTTGTGGAGCAGCCTGAGATGCACCGTCTTGTAGTGAGCCCTGAATGTGCCCTTGTTGCTGTACACCTTCTGGCAGAGGTGGCAGGTAATGGGAGAATCACTGGGCCTCCCGGCCAGGCCGGGGAGGATGTCCTCTTTGGACTCCTGGATCATCTCCTCGCAGCCCTCGTCACTGTCCTCTACAGGCAGGCCCTCCTCGCTGCTCCGGTCCGAGTCCCAGGACCGCACACTGCCACCTGAGCGGGAGGCAGATGTGGTACTGAGGTCCAGCACAGCCTCGCCCTCCCCACCGCTCTCTGCGGCTGGCTCCATCCCGCAGTCAGTGCTCTTGCTCATGGGGTAGACCAAGCCCATCCGGTTGCTCCCTTTGAAGATCACCGAGGTTTGCCCGATGGGGTCTTTTAGCGGGAAGTCCTGATGAAAGACACCAGCCACATCTCTGAAAGGGGAGGAGGAGGAGCAGACTGGGCTTGGCGTTCCATAGTGGTCTTTGGTCAACAGCTTGTGGTGCAGATTCATGTTTGCGCTGTGCCTAAAGGTCATAACAGATAAAAATGAGATGCCTGGTGAAGTCACGCACATTAACGTATTAGTCGTGGAGAACAACCGCTTCCACGCTCGCCGCTTCGAACACTGGCGTGTCAAATGCATGCTTCGCTGGCTCTTAAGAGGGACATTTCGCCGCTCTCTCACCTGTCTCTGCTTCTCCTGGAGGGAAAGGCGGCGTTACAGCCATCCACGGTGCACATGTGCATCTCCTTCAGGTGCACGTTTCGGTAATGCATTTTGACGCTGTAGGGGTTCTTGAATGTCTTGCTGCAGATCTCACAGTGATGGGCTGCGTCCTCCCTGTCCAACCGGAGGAAGACGTCCCCATATTCCCCCATGTAGACATCCGGGGCTTCCTTGTTGTTGAACAGGTCCCCGTTGACTGCTCCATGGTTGCCCTCAGTGAAGTCAGCGGGCTCGAGGGTACTATCGTTGTTGTCCTCAGCTCCAGCCATTAGCGGCACACCCATGAGGTTCTGACTCTCCCTGTGATTAGCGTCACAAGGAGATGTACAGGTGATTATGCTTCCTTCCATGCGGCCCAGACCGTCATCCAGGTCTGTGTTGGACCTGAAGTCTAATGGCCTCTGGGAAGGAGCTAGATGTGGCTGGCGGTCGGTGGGCTGGATGACCCCCACAGTGCCGGCCTCGGCGCTGCCCCTCACTGCCTTCTTTTGCCCATAGCTCCCTCCATCGTGGTCCACCTTGTCCAGGCTGCGTGAGCCAATCTCCTCATCGGTGCCACTTTCTTCGGCTGGCTCCTCAGCCGCCGTCATCTCCTTCTCAATTTTGATGGGCATGCTGGACTTGCGGGACTTCTTCTTAGGCACGGGATCTAGGGATGGCTCGGTGGCGACGGGCTTCAAGGGCACCGATGAAGAGATGAGCGGCAGCGAAGGCAGCGTGCTAGGTGTGTTGGCGAGCTCGGCGGGTGTCACCAGACTGCGGTAGAACGGCAGGACGGGCTGCACCGTCTTTAGGTTGGGGAATAGAATGCCACTCTGGCTGATGCTGGGAAATGTGCCCTGCAGCTTGGGCTCAGTGTTATTCACCAGGTAGCTGGACACTTGCCTGCTCTCAGCTCCAACACCAAATTCAGGCCTCCGTTCGCCCTCTGATGCCTCATCTGCCGACAGGCTGTTCCTCAGGTCCTTGTCGCGGTTGTTGCGGTTCATGGGCATGTGCAGCCGCGGGTTGGGGTTGGCACTGTGCCGGTTGCGGCTGCGCAGCGAGCTGAACACCATGTTGCAGCCCTCGATAGTACACTTGTGCTTGATCTTGAGGTGCACAGCATTGTAGTGGATCTTCAGAGTCCCCTTGTCGTAAAATGTCTTCTCGCAGGCACTGCAGAACACGCGGCCCTTCTTCAGCCCACCTGCACTCTTGTCCAAAGACCTCATCTTACTCTCAGGAGACATCTGAGTGATGTCAGAGGTCATGGAAGGCGTGCAGGGTGTGGAGGGTGCATCTGAGTAGTTGTCACCGGTGGAGAAGTCTTCGGGCTCCACCTTGGTGGGTGCAGTATCTGAGCCATGGTCTGTCCTCTCAGTGTCTGATGAGAAAGGGGTTGAGCCGGATCCCAAGAGGCCGCTCTCGATGGTCGGGGTGGGTTCCTCAGGACGACAACGCTGCTCCCGCCTTTGGTCTTGCTCCACTAGGAAAGAACTTGGGGAAGCACCCAGGAGGGGTGCAGGAACAGGGCTCAGGAACTGGAAGGGCAACATGAAGGCCATATTGTTGATGAAGTTTTCAAAGTGGTGCACGCTGCCCGAGCCAGGCTTCTCCACCTTGGTGGGGAGGCTGGGGCCATGCTGGGTGGTGTTCTCGATAAAAGCCCGGATGTCCGAGTTCGTCCTGCTGCTGGGCACAGCAACAACCTGACCCTCCTTGTCCTGGATGGCCATCAGCTCCACAATGGACTTAGTCTCTCCAAAACGCAGGAACTGCTGAAGAGTGGCAATCTCCTCCTCGAAGGTCATGATAACCCAGCGGTCCAGCACCTTTCCAGTAACGTCCTGGAGAAGACATTCCTGTTAATGTCTATCATTGCTGAACCTTCCAGAATGCAACTGCTACCAAATTGCCCCTTAAAATGTAATTGTACGTCACAAACTTACACAAGTACAGAAAAAGGAAGATACTAATAAATTAAACATGCTGATTTTCATTTTTGTCCAATTAGATGCAAGGGGGCAGGATTAACATCTCAGGAGGATGAATTCGTCATTGATCCAGCGACTGTAGTCATCAAGCTAGCTGTAATTACATGCGAACACTACCGGCCTTTGATAGTTGAGCTCCAGCTACAAGCTGTAACCAGGATAAATAATTTATCATACGGCATTAATTTGATGGCTCTGTGGAGGTTTTTTTTCCTAACATTTGCTAACAAGAATTAAATGCAACAAGCGGAATTTGTGATGTTAAAAGTCAACATGACGGAGACAGCTTGGAGTAGAACCTCATATGAGGCTTTACACAGTGATGTTTGTAAAATGCAAATGTTTTTAGGGGGGGGAGGGAGTGAGACAGTCATCCTATGTGTGCCGTGGACTCATGAGCTACTCATCAGGCAACTCATTATGCTTCCCGCAAAGCAGCCAAAGCGGACCTAGACTTATTAATCAGTGTGGTGGTTTGTTGTTTGATCCCAGCGGTTGTGAGAGTTGAGAGTCTCACCTGCAGCACATATCCCCTGATATAGTCCTGTAGTGTCCAGTCCAACGCGTTGAGGATCTGGACAACTTCATCCTGTTTGAGGACGCTGAAGAGGCGGTCCAGCAGGATCTTCAACCTGACGGGGATGGCCTGCGTGCCGTAGAGCATCAGGCTGCTGATGTCAAACACCACGTTGGAGTGGACGATCTCCACCTGGCTGCTTTGGTACGTGTGGCTCACCTTCAGCTTGCTCAGTGCTGGAAATGAGATGGGGGCGGGGGATTCCTAAAGATGAACACGCAAAGAAACGGACATGGCAAGCGCGTGCGGGTGCGCGTGCCCCCGGTGCGGTGTGTCCGACTTACCGTGTGCCACCCATCCATGCCTGCAGTGCTCACACTGTCTCCGCTTCAGTTTTCCAGGCTTAAAACTCTCACAGTTGCAGTTCACCAAAGTGCAGCGAATAGCCTGTGAGGAAACACCATAAAATGAGGAAATCGGGGCTTGAGAATGAAGCGAATCCCCCTCTTAAATCAGGCAACCATTTTAAATAGTGCCAGGGTCCCGCATGTAGTCACCTGGACTGAGTTTAAAGTAGTGGAGGTCTGTATGCAGCGAAGGAAGGATTATGGCATCGAGCAAAGTTACAGATAGAGCTGAAACACCCCTGCTGTTTTGTTTGTGTTTTGAAATCGCCCACAATGACACGACAAAGAAAACCTGACTTGGGAAACTAAGAGGGATACAGAATGTTGTCAGCGCTGTATCGAGCGGGACGGCTGAGCAATTTTGGCATTTCCCTGAAGCCCCATTCCTTCCTCGCGATATCTGGGCTGCAGGGTGTTCCAGCAGAGAAGTATGAGTTCGACACAAGAGCTTTTCATCAGAGCCCTGAACTTATGTACTGTTTTATCAAAGGAAAAATATATATTATTAAATTCAACTGTGCATTGTGAAGATTCGGGATTCATCAGCCACTGACAACTGATCTGGCTTTTCAAAAAAAAAAAAAAAAAGAAAAAGGGGGGGTTTGTGAATAAATGCAGAGCTTTCCTCTCTGTTTCACTCTGCGACATCAAAATAGTCTCAGGGAACTTGTGCACACGTGCGGTGATTCTGGACAAATCCGGGCCGAGCTGGCGATGTACTGGGCACCTTCCAAAAGCCCCCTATCTCACATTAGATGGTGCTCAGGGGTCCAGAGGGGAACCCTTTCGACTGCCAGTAAGAGGAGGACGCCACGCTCCCACAGAAAGAGCGTTCACCATGCCCCTGCCCCGCCTCGCCTTCCCCATCAGTCACACCTGCTCAGCACCTGGGCTCTTACGCAACACCCCACAGACAAAACCATGGCCTTGGGGCAGGTTTGCTGGGTTCCTGCCACAATGAGCCTCGTGTACGAATGAAGAGGACTCCCGCGAGTCAACACGCCTGCACAGGGGACGCCTGCCAGGGGGGGGCTTGCTCCTACCACCACACAATCTCCACCGTCACTGTCATCTGGACAGAAAGTGACCTCTCCGTGCTACTCTGGGACCTGGCAAGCTCGTGCTCTGGGGAGGGGGAGAGGCTGGTACCAAGATAAAACATTCTGCCATGGAAGAGGGAAAGGACAGAATTTCATTTGGCTGTAGGGTCTAGTGACGAACGGATGGGCCCAAACTTGTCACGGTTTATGATGGCACCATCTTCTGCTGGAAGGCCCGCATGTTCCCACACACACAGACGCACGTCTTTCAGGCCTGAACCATAACTGCACATGAAGGCCTGCAGTCTGTTATTATTTTACGCAAATAAAACGCAGATGGAGCAGCCGCTAAGTTTACTCTGCGCAGATTTAAATACTCCATTATAATAGGGCTCAAAGTGAACAAACGGACTTTTGACAACATTAATCCACCGTACATCACTGACTCCACGTTTCTGATTAACATTAACTTGTATACAAATGTGAACTTTTACCACAGTTAGCATGACATATTTCCTCAATCAAAAATGGCGAACTGCCGTCTGCCACTTGTCTGTAGAGTGGTTACAACCTGATACATGATTAAAATTGTAAAAGACGCTTTGAAATACAAGTACAGAGAAGTAACATTTTTAAAATGACTGAAAGACAGATGATGAAACGGGATGTTGGTAAACGAAGCAGGAACTTGTAGAGGAGTAAGGCAGTGTGACCTGGCTTGCATGTGCCTCTATCCTAGGCAGCCAGGAATGGTGTAGAAGTCCTACACTGTGGAGAAAAGCCCGGATTCTATGGAGTTTAGAGTGAAGTGGACTCGTACTTCCATAATGACTCCTGCTCTGGTTTAATTGCCGGAAATACCTGACAACACGAGGCCCCTGATTTCGTTTAGCGGGATGAAGTGACGTGCAAAACCGTGAGTGAGTCTTAAGGCAGCTAAATCCCATCATCACTGGGCCCAAAAACAAGCACGGTCCAATTAATGTAATCCCATTAGGAAGAGGCACACGCGCACCGGCGCGCACTGGCGCGCACACGCGGTGGCTCTGCTGTTCTTTTTAATATACATCTCAATCAGTTCACATGGAAACGGAGGCAGGGTTCACCGTTGCCGACCGTCTGCTGACATTCTTCTTAATTAGCCACTCCTTTTGTGAACCAGAACAAAAACTTTTTTTTTTTTTTGCCTTTTGAAGTCATCTTGCTGAGCTGTTTTGAGGGAATCGCTCTAATTTTGGCCACAAAGCACAAACTCACCTTCCCCAGATTCAACAACAATGGGGTTCAACCGAAATGGTACGTTTAAGTACCGCTGAGAAGACTCTGCAAAAAAAAAAATCGCCCTGGCTGGAGGAGAGCGGAATGGTGTTTTTCTTTCATAAATCAGTCTTTTTGTCCTCTGCCCTGCCAGAACACCCAGAAATTAGGCAAAGCCCCCTCCTGGACACGCACACTCGTCCAAACTTGGCGGGTAAAGGTCATGTGAGACTTTCGTATCGCTTGGGAACGGCCTATCCACCGTACGGAGTGAAGCTGGACGTCCGGCCGGCCCAGAGAGTCACGCCGCAGCTTTTCCCAAGTGCTGAAAAGAACATAACTGCAAAAGCATGAAAAAAGCGGCCCCCAGTTTCTGCCGGGGAGAAGAAATAGTCATTTATTTATTTTTTACCAGTTTTAGAGACAATATTTAAGAGCATCTCTTTATTTTTCCTTACTCATTCCCTACCACGCTTCGTGCTGGAAAAATAAAAACAAGAAATGAAAGCGAATCCCCGGCCGTCCCCCCCCGGTTAATTCTGTCACTCAGCTCCTGGGTATTGTATTCTGCGGCCTGAGAAATGTAAAGCAGATGTGTGTGTGTTTGGGGGGGGGGGTTTCTGTCCAGATGGATCTGCTTCCCTCACCCGAGCCCCCCCACATAACCTCTAACATCTCACACCTTAAAAAAAAAAAACGTGTCGTTTTTTTTCTGGTTTCCCACCCTCTTTGATCAGCATCAACCTTCACAGAGACTCTGGCCCCGAGATCCGTTGGGCCTTATTAACCCAGGAACACAGTCCGTTGAGCCGGTACTGGCTGGGACCGGTGGCATCCGGCGGAACCGGCAGACCCAGATGTCTGAAGGATACAGTAAAGGGGAATTTGTCATCTTACATTTATCCCTCTGCCCTGGAAAGGCACGCTGCCGAAGCCGACGGCTGTATAAGCGGCAAATCATCGTACATGACGCGGGAATAGAAGCGTCTGGAAAAGCAGACACCGCGTGCTGATTCGACAGAAACTCCTGGGATGAAATGTGTTTTACAGCGGTTTACTGTTGTGTAAAACAATACGAAATAAATACAAATCAAATCACGAGGGGCGAAAAAAAAAAGAAAAAAGAAGTGAAGACATACTCAGCACTGACCCTGCATTACAGGAGCTGGGAATATGGCATTTCAAAGATCATGTGGGAATCTCTGCGTCCGTAAAGATGGGAGAGACAGAGTGCGAAGCCTGTCGCCAGTGGGGCGGGGCGCGTTCTGACAGCGGCGTGACCCCAATGGCCGGACAAACATGCCGACTCCATGTCTGTTGCTGCCATCCGTTCCAATTAAATGCATCTTTGGCTGTATTTGGGGGTCTGTGTAACACGGTCTGAGTCAGTCAGCCAAGGATGTGGAGGAGACAGGAGCATTACATGAGCCAGCGAGGGCGGGGGGGTTAAGCGGGGGGGTTTCTGAGGAAACTCATCCACCAGATGCACTCCTCAAACAGCACGGACGCAGGACGCCCAGACGGGGATCCCAGTTGAGCCCCAGCTTGAGGGGATCCCTACTTCTCCATGCCCTGTCACCCCGAGCAGGAAACAGCAACAGGATAAATGACTATTTATGCAAAATAAACTGCAAGCGCCCCGGAATATTCCGTCATCTGATTTCCTGGAAAAAAAAAAGCCTTTGGTGTTTACTGCCAAGTGTGTCAAACAGTGACTTTGGAATTCTCTCGTGTTACCTAGCAGTCAAAGCTACAGCAAGACGGGGACAAACAAAGAAAAAAAAACCCATTGACTAACCATTCAGGTCTCACACTCAGATCCTGCCAGACATGCAGTGTTTAATGCAGAGAGGCAGCAGTAAGTCACTGCGCTAATCTGCATGACGCATCACTGCTCCGGACAGCTGCTGGCTGACGGGGGACGGTGGGAGAACTTTTTAGGATAATTCACCATAAAATTAATCAGTTACAAGGAGCTCAGCCTGACACATGGAGCCACACCTTGCGGAAGCCCCGTGGAAGCCTGTGAAAACCCTCTGGAGTTGCTACATCCACAGCCAACTTAAAGGACCATTTAAAGAGCAGGACAGCTCCCTATACAGCTGTACATACAACCTGGAGAGTTCAATGGCATCTCAAGACAAACAACAAGGCTCGTGATGCCATCCAACAGAAGGGGCTCTCCAATGAAAATGTGAGACTTTCTCCCCTGGTAGGGAGAAAGGAATCGACCCCCCAAGTCATATCCTGTGGGCCGAGGGCCATCGACAGGACCCGGCGCCAATTCGACCTCGCAGAACCCCAGTGAAACATTCCCGGGCTGGACCCCGACCTGTCTCAAGCCAGCGTTATTGAAAGCTCGTCTCCAGGTTGAAATTTCAGATTCTCAGGACCGTGGACTTGGGGGGTCAACGCAGCCTAAAAGAAGCACTGCCTCTCAGGGGACATCTGGAACCCAACACACATATTATTCCAATTAAAGGACAGACCCCGCTAATACGGGGCACGGATACTTACTCAGTGTGAAGGAGGGGGTACAATCACACACAAAGAAATCAACACCTCCTGCCAGTATAATTTATGGATTACATAGTACGCGTTTCCTGGCGCAAAACATTTCCTCAAGCTTATCAATGTGTGCGACACACACAGGAGCAACAGATCCATTAATAAATCATGTGGTTATTCCACAGAGGACGCACACATGCCTCGCAGTAATAACTCTAATTGGTAACGAATGTGAACACGAGCACGGTGCGCCGTGGTGAAAACCGCCAGGCCATAAAACATGTGTGAAAACGGTGAAGTTTCAAAAGGTATTCGTTTACTCATTGCGGACTACAGCGACGGCCATCGCGCTTGTAAATCCAGCGTCGTCTCTGCGCGGCATCCACAGGCATCAGTTCAAAACAAGGCTGTGATTGACTGTGTTACAATATGATCTATATCTGCATCGCGGACAAATATTGCCATAAAATTGCACCCCCTTCTCCCAAGCCACCCCTAAGCATGAAGGAGGAACATGAGTAACAGTGCGTTTTCCCAGCCTGTTGGTCATTTTTTTTTTTTCCCCTCGCAAGGAACAAAAATCCAGACACAAAAATTTGCACAGAGGGCAGGACTACCTCAACCACATCCATGAAGTGACCCTAAAATCACTTTTGTTTTAAATTATTTTCCTCTTTTAAAATAGTGATATTTCATCCCATAAAGCTTCCTGGGTTTAGAATGACCCAAAAAAAAAGCTTCTGATGACTGACAAACAAACCAGAAAACCAAACACAGGCCATGGAGCCACCGCCGGACCAACTCTGCGGGTCTGGCTTCCGGTATCAGTAGTGAGAGTGGCCTCAGATGCATGGTGTGCAATCAGGGCCATTGACAGTGAGGCGGCATGCCTTCTGATGCCTATTAATCACACAGAAGAGGACGAGCATCCTGTGTCTATGCATCACCACAGGACACAGGGGCAGCTGGGAAGCCTCAGAGCGGAGCAGCTTTAAGATGAGAGCAACATGTCAGTGTGTCGGCCCGAGAGAGAGAGAGAGCTCAAAGCTACATGGCGATTAACATCCCGTCTCCTGCTTTGGCTGACAGATCCTCACAGGCTCATCCGGGGCAGCCGGAAGGGGTTTGTGGCAGAGGTGGGTAATTCAGGTTCAGAGACTAAAAATCCAGACCAGGTTTTTGTGTCAACCAACCAGTTGAGTACTCTGTGACTGTGACTCTTTATGCTCAACTGGTTGGTTGACAGAAAATCCTGGTCTGGACTTCTATTCTCTGGACCTGAATTAGCCGCCTCAGGCCCCAGTGCTGCCCTGCTGTCACTGAGATAATGAAGCTGCCCCTGTAGGTGGCAATCGGCTACGGTGGGGTGGGGGGTGTGAAACGATGGCTCCGGTGACTGACCCGCATGAGCCAGGGGGCTGGATAGCCAGGCTCTGCCATAAGACAAGGAACCCCCTCCCACCGCCCAATCGAGCCCCCCCAAAGCAAACAAAAAAAAATAACCTAACACATCCTGTAGGACGGACGCCGTAAATTACCAGCCTGAAAACATCCCATGCCGAACAGTTTAAGGACCTCCAGAGGAAAGTCATTTTCTCTGACAGACCCGCCCCCCCCCCGGCCCCCCCGCCCCCCGCGCCGGGGGACCCCCGCGGCCCCCCC
>JAODLD010000008.1:6911534-6925385 GCA_026781065.1 Mormyrops boulengeri | reverse complement strand
GTGGTCTTCTGGCGAAACTGGAAAAGCATGTGGAGATGGAAATCACTCCCAGACAGATTCAGACACTTCCTGCCACTCCACAGATGCCACAGCGCTGTGAGCCACCCTCCCGGGGGAGAAGGTTCACCTGGAGGGGGGCGGGGGGGCCGAGCGGTGCCAGATGTGAGGGGAGCTGCCTGGGACCGGCGCGCTAACACTGTCTCAATTGTGTGAAGCATATGCTTTCAGTCAAGGGTGAAAAATGCAGGCAACGGCACATGCCAAAAGCCTTCCAAGCATGGCCCAGCAGCCAGCCCGCGGCCCAGCGCACACTGATCCTCAGAGTCAGCAGATGCGAGTCACCGCGGTGCAAGTCAAGGCTGGTTAAACCATGAAAACAGCACGGGGACCTCATGCCGACGCCCGGGCCTCGTACACGCGCTGATCCACACACATACGCGTCGCTGTCACTCCACGCGCCCCAGAGAGATCTGCCGCCGCATGTCGTTCTCGGAGCAAGCGGGAGGGAAACAGGAGTTTTGTGGAGCTTGGTTTTTGGGGGGAGGAGTCCACAAGGTAGTGCCAAGGAACCAGGGGGGGTTAGGTATGGCAGTGGGATTTAACAGCAGACCACCGGCGGCAAAAAAGTGGCCCGTCTCCCCATCATGACTCTGAGATAAACTTAAAAAAAAAATGTGCCAGCCCACACTTCAGCTCTGGATTTCGAGCTCCTAAACAGCCACATTTGCAATGTGGGGGGGGGGGGAGCCAGCAGGACATGTTAAGCCAGGAACTGAACAGATTTGAATCACAACACCCCAGGGGTAGTTCTAGTTATCTGGCCACCGACTATTTCGAATTTGAACCCTGAAAGAGGGGAGGTGGGTGGTATGGGGGGTGGGAGTGAATTACAGCCCCTTCCTGGCCTTTAATACGCGCCATCGCAGGCCCACCCGCTCGTCCCCTAAAAAACCCCCCTCACCTGGACGCCAACTCCCAGGCAGCTGCGTCGCTGCCCTGCGACGGTCTGCTTTTTGTTTTTTTTTTCTTGTAGGAATGCCGGAATGTTCCACAGTGACCTCATTGTGCTGTGATACGGCTTGTCTGAGCCCCGCTCTGTGGCGAAGTCACACCTGTTCCGCCTCAGCCAAAGGGCCACAAAGGCCGGACTTACATCAATCAGCATGTGAACTCGTGGGGCAAACACGGTAGCGCCCTCCTCGGTTGCCTGTGACTGCAGAATCACGTCCGGGGGGGGGTTGGGGGGGCTCCTTACCTGTGGCTTAACCCTTCACACACACTCAAATGGGACAGCTTTTCCCCCCCGGAGTGTTTCTCGGCAACATGGCTCAGTGAGCTGTTCAGCCCCCCCAGGACACAGCACTCTCTTGGTGGCTGGTGTGCCGTAGGGTGGGGGCCCCGATTTCTGGGTATCGGGGTGAAGCGTCACTGATAGCGTGTGGCTCTGTACAGCTGTCTATCGCTGACAAAAACAGCACTGAGTGTTCCGTTTGGTCTAATATACATTCGCCTGGTGCTTCCCTGTCATGCAGTTCACAAAACACAGCATAAACGGAGGGACGTGTGCAGAGTGGCAAAAATCCAAGGTGTGTTTAAGCAAATGACCATGCCGACGCTTCCACACGGGTCCGTTTGTCTCTTGGATTTTTTTTCCTTTTATTTAGACTGAGAAGGGATATGGACCGATAGGCCGCCATTGACCTCTTCACTTCTGGAACATGCCGCAGAAGAACTGCCAAGTTCTCATGCTTCGTCTGGCCCGATCTCTGGCCAGAGCGTGTTAATGCAAAAAGAAAGAAAAAAAAACACAAAAACGGATCAAGTTCTTCGCAATTCTTACTTTTCCAATTTTTCCTTTTTTCCAGAAACCATCTTCAACTAGGAGAAGGAACCAGTGACTCAAAAAAACAAAAAAAAACACACATGTTGTACTCTTTGGTCTGTCGGCGTTCTCATCTCCTTTAGTTTGGGGAATTCGGAGCCTCGCAGCCTTTGTCAGTCTGCAGCCTGCTCCGTCTGTTTCTAAGTAACAGTGTCTGGAAAACTCATGAACGATCGGTATACTCAGGAGCTGTGCTCAGCTGGTAGGTGGCTAACAATTAAACTCTGAAAATGTTTCACACAAATCTCCTGCAGAATGGGTGAATTCCACACATGTGCCGTGTCAACTGGAAAATTAGCATATATGATTAAAATGCATGGAAACAGAGCATCATTCACAGAGACATTATTACCGGCTTGGAAGTTATTTGAAAGGACTGTCTGCTACCGTCCGGCATTTCACCACAAAACAGCACACAGGTTCCCAAAGAACATGAAATGTGCCCCGTCCATCTCTCATTAGGCTGGGAGCGGGATGTGTTTAAGAGATATGACTCGTTTCAGGTGGCGGATGGAATTTTAAAATGCGGCAAATGTGAGAAACGTCTGTACAAAGCACCAGTTTGTTTAACCGTCGGGCAAATCTCCACTTCATGCTAACTGACACTGGTGTGACCGTGGAGACTCTGACTCCCAAGCGAAGCGGTCTCCTGATGCAAGCCAGCCGGGTGGAAATCCAAGCCCTCCCCCAGCGCATCATCAATACCACTTGGCCCCTCATTCTCTCCAACCCCCTTATCGTCAGAGACGCAGCATTTTACGTGGGATTTAACAGGGCTGCTGACTTCCCTGCTTCCTCTCCCGCCTCGACTCTCTCCCCATATAACTTGATCTCCAGTGCCACAACGCCAAGGACGAACAAGGATTAGTTTGAGAAACAGTGGTTCAGGCTGGAACCATGCAGGACTGCTGTGGGAAACCTCTTTCTGAGAGCAAGTCAGCTTCCTCGGGGTTCCTGTAGAGCGAGGGCCTCGCTGGACTCCTTCCCGCTGGCCGCGCAACACAAGGGGTCTGTCACCGCCCCCACCATTAAACTTTAGGGAGGAAGTCATTGTTTCACGCCAAAAAAAAAAACAAAAACAAAACACAGATGTGGCCACCTTGCGAGAAAAGATCGTTTCAGAAGGATCTGCCAAAGTCTCCACCTTCACAGAGTTTTAAGCACCCAGCAAAAACTCAGTTTGCAGTTAGCCAATGAGAACATTCATCAGAACGCCACAGCCGGAAGAAACTAAAAATGCAGAGCCCATGTCAGTGAAACAGAAAAGTTCTCTTACAATCGAGTCATGCTAAAGACAGACACAAAAGCCATATTGTCCCATCCTTCAGCAGGAAGGCGCCCCTAATCTTCTCCTCGTCCCCACTCGGCCCCGGGACCCGTACGCGAGCGTCTCTCTCAGAGGGACATGCCGCTTATCAGCAGTGATTTCAGGATGAGTGGCACAAACCACGGCGCCCGAGCCATGTCTCTCCTCCCCTGTGGCAGCCGACGCCCACAGAAAAACACCTGCGACACGTGAAGATAGAAGAATTAGTGGGGGGGGGGGGCAGCGTAGAGCTCCGCAAATTGCATCTGGCTCAGGTGGCATAATATCCACTTATCCACACCTACAATGTCTGGATATTCATGAGAAACCTATAGAAATGAATTTAAGTATTTGTTCCCCACAATTACTAGCTGTTAAAAGGAATCTTTGCTCCATTTGGGAACTAGAACAGAATGTATAACAGCGCAAAACAGCATCCAGTGCCTGACACACACTTGGTTTCATGTGTGTGTGTGAGATTATACGGAAACTGGTGTGACTCGACCTAACACCTACAAAACCACGGTGTGTGTAACTGTACATTCTGTAAGTACCGCAGAAGTACATACTGCTAAACTGAAACAGATGTGATAACATATATATTTTTTTTTAAATATTCCTGCAAACGCGTCAATCTGGCATTTGCGACTGAATTTCATTTGGTCAGTTGCAGTCGTGTAATAATTCCAAAAGTGCCCTTAGATGGAGCCTTGATGGGTGCCATTCTTATCAAACCAGACAAAGCTGAGATTCCAAGAACATCACACAACCAGTATCTCATCATATATCGTTTGACTGACAACGCACAGAAACCTTCAGTCAGGGGAAATATATTCCATCTCGGTGCTGTTTACACTGCATCCAGTCCACTAAAAAAAAAATTACACACAAAAATTAGCTGTACTACACACTGGTCTGAATATCGTGTTTCACTTTGTTACAATAGCATCAAGCGAATTAGTTCATATTAGGGAGATCAGACACGGACGGTTAGCATCTCACCGCCTGTTCCTGTTCACATGACGACTCACAGCCTAGATCCCCGACAGGACAAACCAAGTCTTCAGTATTTTATTACACAGTAACCTACTTGGGTATAAATAATCATATATCAATCAGCTTAATCTAAACCAGAACAAAACACAAATCGGTGCTGCCTTTAAATAAGCAATATCAATAACAAATTTGGCCATGGATCACAAAACGTACCACCGGCGACAATTCTGTTAATTCTTTTATTAAACTGTCGACTCATCGATGGCCTGTAGCGTTACCTGTATCTCTCTCTAGGTGATTCACCTTAGCTGATGCCAGGCATGCACGTACTGGGCCGAACATCCAGAGTTCTAGCACAGTTCAGACTGTTTCTTTTTTGCTGTGTTGAAGTCCAAAGGTGTGGATATTATTAAGACCCCGTCTTGTAGATTTGAGTCACGTTTCCATTTAGAAACCAGCACTGTGCAGTTAGAGGCAACAGCCTATACTGCCTTCATATAAACCTGACCGCACTCAAGATCGAGGCTCCCCCCAGACCCACCCCATGAAGGAGCTCAGTAGATGGAGCATTCTCCACCTGCCTGCCCCTGCCACCAAGCGAAACCAGGGGTACAGCTGGACCGATGGCAAAGGCTTATCCTTCCACCCCCATGCAGTGTCTAAGGGCGTTCGATCACAAAGCCTCAAATTCTCCCAAGAAATCACCCAGGAATGGTGTACAAACACAGGCGAGGAGATGTCTCCTAATAAAAACAGCAACAGTGCAACCTCTGTCTTAGGAGACTCCCCCCGGTGCGAGGTTTTATTTTTTATTTTTTTGGGAAAGCAGAAGGAAAATCAATATACTCAAGTGCAAGGCCTGTGATGGCATTGGTAATCCACTTGCTGCATTAATGTTTCAGGCGCTGAGGGACAGGCCTCGTCTGCACAAGGCCGGGGCTCCTAAGAGGACCCTGGCCTTTGGTTTCCCTCCAAAACAGAATACGCAAGTACCAGTCTGTTTAAAGCGGGGGCCGGTTATTATGAAAATCATTTGATGGTTAATCCACTGCTATCATTTGCCTTGAAATTCCTGCCACTCGGAATACTGAAGGAGAGGATGTCCAGGACAGTCCTTGTACTAATTTTATTTTTATATATATATTTATATGTATATTTATATATAATTTTATTTACGTCTTGTACACACAGCTAGCTGTAAAAAGTTCAGAAACCTATGGGCAAAGGTCCAAGTCAGAATTCAGGCAGGCAGTCTCAGAATCCAGAAGGACAGCCTGAACAAGACAGACAAAAGGGGGGGGGGGGGACAGAAAAAAAAAACACACACAAGCAGCAGGTCGCCTTAAGATTTAAAGGAAAAAAAAATTCTGGAATGATTTTGTGTCTGTAACGGCTAGGCACAGCTAGCCTCTGGATATCACTCCCCGGCAGCCAAGGGGAGTACGGCGTGCGGTGGAACGGGACCAGAATCCTCCCAAGACACTGAATCATAATCGCTAAACTTTTTAGGCATTTGGTGTTTATGCCACAGCTCGACATTGCTATCCCGTGACATTAGGAGACCATAAATCAGCTGTGCGACAGCTCCCTTGTAGAGGCTGGTACGAGCGGAGGGGGCTGCCACTGCATACACCCACGGCCCCCAGCCAGATGTGCGCTCCGAAACCCCAGCAGCATTAACCACTTTGACACCGCTAATGCCTTTGTTGATGCTAAAATATTCACTCTGCCTCCCTGCTACGGTATGCGCTTTTCCACCGGAAAGCGAGGACAGGAGAAAGACAAGACACCTACATACATGATGGTTTCATTGGGGTCTTTGGATCAGTTTTTATCGAAAAATCCAACACATCCCACAGGAGTAAAAGCTACTGAAAATATATGGATATGACACTGACGATAATAATGCTGAACACAATTACAAACAAGTATCAATAATGAAAACTTCTTCATTTCCATATTGCCTCAAATTTTACCCTACTCCAAGGCCATTGATGCCGATTTATCTCTATGAAACCAGACAGTTTGTTAAGGACAAAACTAGACCAGAATCTTCACTAATGATTAGCGCTGAACATTTATTCATGCAGTGTGATTCATTTGCTCTTGATTATGAACCACAAATTAACTACAAGCTCACCAGTTATGCATCAAGTCAAAGCACAACTGTTTAAATCGAATGCATGCATGCAAAAAAAGGAGGGGGGGGGGAATCATGTCAGGTTTTAAACAGGCAGACTTTGCAGTATCAGGTATAAACTGAATAAATCAGGTGATGCTCATCAACATGCTGTCTAACGGGCAGCTTAAATGTATTTTTTACGAGCTTTTTGAAGGGGTCAGGAAGAGGGAAAAATCAAAACAGTCATTAAGCAGAGCTAGTGGCAGTAATCAAAACTGGGAATTTTTCTGACTAACTTTTCATGGACGCACCGCTTCAAATGGGGATGTTTGGGTAACAGGTCTGAAATGAGTCAACAGCAAACCAAAAAGCGTTACTATTCCAAAGCAAAGGATGGTCATTGTGATGACATGATCATTTAAAATGATTATTATTACTAATCCCTTTTAAAGCACCTTACCATCGTTAACAAACTCATAGCCGGCATCTTGCCTTTCTTACTAATGTATAGAATCCCAACTGCAGCCTAAACGCACCCGGATCCAAAACTCTAGTTCTATTCTTATCTAATCAGGTCAGTCATTAACTACAATTAAGGGCTGTCATACTGGTTAAAGTCTTGCGGTGATCAGGTGTTGGAGTGGGCCAGTCCGTATATACAGCTGACCACAAGCGGGCTTCACGGTAACGTTCATTTCCCTGCATTCGCCAACCATTAAAAGTGACCTAAGCTTTTTATACGTACATTAACCCCAATATATACATACAGATCGATAATCCTCTGTATATGTATTATAGAATCACCCATGTATTATAGTGGATAAGCGGGTGGAAGATGGATGAATGAAATATTTATCTACTAGATGTATACGCTTACACGAGAAAACAAATTAGCCACCTAACAATTTTGTTGTTTTAACCAGCTAAATGAGTTAATGACCGCGAAAATTAAAAAAAAAAAAAAAAAAAAACCTTGTCCATGTGCCAAATAAAATATCCCATATTATGAAAACAAACTGGACAATGTTAGTATCGCTGGAAACCAAGTCGATTTTTGCCTATAGAGGGGAATAAATGTGATGATTTTTAAGTGTATTTAAACGTGCCAGCGACCCCGGGCAGATAAGCGTTTGGAAGATGGATGAACTTAAGCGTCTTAGGAAAGTGAAGAGCAGAAGCGCGGCGAGTCCCGCACTAGGGGCTGCTGGCGGTTTGTGGCTGATCTTAGGCCCCGCAGTCTGGGTGGCGGCCGGCCGCTCTGCGCGGCGATTTGGGGCCAAACCCCCTGGAACACAACGGGACCCCCTGGGCTCCCCGGGCTGTAAGCGCACCGTGCGCTGCCGCGACACTGAATCACTGAACCAAGCCACCTTAAAGGGGGCGTCCTTCACTTACTTCAAGTAAAGTTTTGAGAAAAAGAAATTATTTAAACAGTGAATAAAATTTACTATAAAAACTTTATTTCCCTGCATTACTACTTAATCTTAAGGACTCGAATGTGAGTCACTCTTTTATTTGTTTTTTATCTTTTGGTGATTAATTTAGCGACACGCACCTCCGACACTGTACACACACACACACAAATATATATAAAGATATCCCTCTGAAAAGTCAAGACTAGTTTTCCTTTTCATGTTAACAGAATAAGTCCTGACAAGTGACGACTAGTTTCCCTTTTTATGTCTTCGGGGCTTGCAAAACCCGGGTCAGGCTGCATAAATTAACACACAGCACCAAGAAAACCAATGATGCAACGGAGCTTCAGGCAGCCGCTTGCACTTTGCATTAAGATAAATAAATTGCATAAACTATCGGACGCACACGCCACGCACGGGAGCATTTTAATTCCCTTTTGTACTCGGTGTGTTTTGCACATGTAGTAAATTCAATTAAGGTGACTAAGTTACTTACCGACGCCATCTTCCTCCTAATCAGTGTATTGCTTTAAAGGATCGTCGCCTCTGGACAAAAAAAATAAACGTGCGCCCGAATTGCATGGCGCGTCCTTTAAAACTCAGCGGGGTTCAGTTCTGGTGCGGATCTAAGGTGTCGTTTACGGACGGTGCCGGGAGGGGGGCGGCGAGGTGCGGCGGGCTGGTCGGCGTGACAGCGCGCCTGTCGTCCGCCGCTTGTCGCCGATCAGGAGAGGCGCTTCGGGAGAGACACGTATCAGGCACCGATTGCGCCGCAAACACCTGTAGGCTCATTAGGAGCCGTCGCTAATTCGCCTCCCCCGAAGTGACAGGCATGGCCGGACACCCCCACCCCCGACGGGGCCGAGTGACACTGTGTTCGCCTGGTTTGGCGGCCTTTCGGCAGCTTCTATTTGCGTCGTTTTTCATTTGTTTTTTGCATGATTAAAAACACAAAAGCTACTAGTTTACATTAAAAATTAAATACCCGAAAACCACGAGCATCATTCATGAAAAAAACGCAGTGTCACTTCCCAAAACGCAGTGTCACTTCCAAGAAGGTTCAGAGACAGTAAGAAAATTAATCATCACGTGACTAAAATAACGAGAAAGTCCAGTATAAATTAGCGATGAAATTTATTAACATAGTTCAAGCTATTCAAACGATTACATTTCATTTATCTCTTTTTTTTATTGCATCACAATTACAGTGAATGAAGGCACAATGCTAGAGGGAAATCACGTGATTCTGAGCTGACGTCTGGGTTGCCCCATTACCACCCTCTCCCTTCTGTTCTTCCGATAAACTAACATTTCTGTTGCTCAGGCATTTTCCTTTGCTTTTGAGGTGACATGTTCAGAGGGAATCGAGTCCCCTCCCCCGTGCAAGTGGGGGCGACGCACTTGTGTCTTCGGACACGTTCAGACGTAGCCGATCGAGAACCTTGCCCCATTTGTCGTCTCAATGTCTCGCCCCATGCAGACAGAGACGAGGCACGTCTTCCTGCCCATGGGCGGAGGAGCGGCTGGGCGCTTTACCGCGCCGTTTAACATGCTCGTCGGGACAGCGATGTGAGGAAATCATATGAAGATCTCATAACACACCTAGGAGAGCAGGGAGCTGAAGATGTTGCCGAAGCTGGCGGCAGACCTCGAAAATAAGCCCAGAAGAGACAGCGTCCTTATGGGCATTGTGGTCCTGTCTGTTCTGCTGTCTGAAGAGGATTTTCCTGTTATTGTGTCGCCAGTATTGTAAAGGTCTTGTGTTACGTCCACACTCAGGGCCTTCGCAGAATGCAGCTGACCTTCATCTTTACATTCATTCGTTTCCCTCGCTGCTTCAGCGTGGAATTGTGGTGGCGGGTATTTTATTTCCCACCCGAGAAAAACGCAGATCACTTATAAATGTGAAGTGTAATTAAAATGGCCAGACCGGGTTAATTTGTGACGGATCACGATAACGCAGATCCTCCATTCCTTTCCAGAGCATTCAGGCAGCACTTAGAGCCGTCTGGACACACGGTTTAATTCACGCCGTCGTGACTGAAAAGGCTTTGTTGTAGAGTGAGGAGATTCAGGACTCTATTTACCACAGCTTGCCTGCCCACTCGCAGGCACTCACGGGCATACAGGAGGGCCTCCAGCCCGTCTTGAAGGAGCTTCTAGGTCTTGTGGCCTCGCCGTTCTTTAGGTGACAGTATCGATCCTTTGGCCGTGCGCGCTGTAATTCCTCCTCCCTGAACTCTTCCCCCTCAGCACCCCCTCGAGGCAGCCCCATCTTCCCACGTAGCCCTTTTGCCCTGCATCTGCGCCACCTTGCCCATGCGTGGGCCAGCAGGCGGCCGTGGCGTGTCCGCATACGGATCACCAAGGTCCGCAGCACGGCCGGGAGGCCAGCGAGCGGCTCCCAGACATGCCGCATAATCTCACACGGCGAAAAAACCGGCGCTGCCGGCGAGTCAGACTACAGTAATTAAAGCGAGCCGCCTCCTCGTCGCCCCCGGCAACGGCAACAAAAAAAAATGCAAGTTTTAACTCCTCCCAAAAATAAAAAAGGGAGCTGTGGGAGACAGCGGCCCCCGGTGACAGCACACCCGGAGGGGAAACACTCTCACTGAGACTGTCGAGCACCGGCAGCGGGCTCCTTCCCGCGAGCCCGACCGCTCAGACGGACGTGTACGCTTTGCAAAGCACCATTTGTCAACACCACCCCCGAAAGTGAAGTAA
Organism: Mormyrops boulengeri; assembly: GCA_026781065.1. Lineage (NCBI taxonomy): Eukaryota > Metazoa > Chordata > Actinopteri > Osteoglossiformes > Mormyridae > Mormyrops > Mormyrops boulengeri. Next base: position 6,914,940 of record JAODLD010000008.1, on the reverse strand, counting down.
TTATTATTCTTTTGACTGTCTAAATATGGTCTTTACCCAAAGCGCCCAAAAAGAGGCTACCTCGTCTGTCTGCCCGTCCTTCGTAATTAGAGAGCGCGTACACCGTCGTACATCTAAACGCACTCACCCTGTGATCTAAGCCGTGTGGTTTTTCTTCTTCTAGCAAGGCGCAGGCTGTCGGGGACAGGAGCGAGGGGATCCTTTACCACATGCCCGCGAGGTGCTCGCTGTGACACCCTTCCTCAGGGGGGCAGCAGTGAGGAGCACAGGCTGTCGGGGGCAGGAGTGAGGGGATCCTTTACCGCATGCCCACGAGGCGCTCGCTGTGACACCTTTCCTCAGGGGGGCAGCAGTGAGGAGCACAGGCTGTCGGGGGCAGGAGTGAGGGGATCCTTTACCGCATGCCCACGAGGCGCTCGCTGTGACACCTTTCCTCAGGGGGGCAGCAGTGAGGAGCTCACCTTGATGTCCTTCCTGTGCTTCATGAATAGAATGGGCTGACATAGCAATCGCTGCATGCATTCATCCATTACCTTAATACCTCTGCGAGCGGCCTCACTGCAACGCCATTCGCTGGTCCCTAATTGGGGGGCCCTGGAGTGCATCCCTGTCCCCGACTCGGCCTCCCACCTGTCCATTCCCACGTGCTTTGGTTCTCTCATGCCGCCCTCTCGCGGGGGCTTGGCATCCACAGTTAAACACGCGCCTCCGCAGACGTGTCATGTGCTGTACATCAGAAAGGATCAGCGGCCTGGTCCGAAAATCACATGACGGTGGATCAGAGGCCCGGCAAGTAACAGGTCAGTGCACTTTGTGTGTGTGGGGGGGGGAGGGGGGAGTCTATACAAAAAATAAAAAAGGATCTGCTTTGAAAGGAGGAAACACAGGCACAGCCTTCGGTAAATAACCTTTGCTGAATAACAGTTCCGAGCTCCAATGATTAGCCATATTAAGACATGAAGTTCTTAATTATATACAAATACATTTTTAAAATTCAGTGATTATCTTTGTGCATATTGACAGGATTTGCACTATGCATTGCTGCACATCCCTAATGTGTGTATATGTGTTCACTCTCTCTGCATTGTGATGCCTCCGGTAGATTTGCGGGCCATTTGGCCTCCACATGCTCAGATAAAAGGACCGGCTCCTATCCGTCACTGTCCCCACCCCCATCCACCTGGCCGAGGGGACACTCTCTGGATGGAGGCCCACGTGTTCCTGAAAGCCCCGGCCGTCCGCGGCACTCCAGGCTGCCACACACATGCAGCTCCCTGCCCCTAGAGCCCCACAGAGCTTGGAGGAAGCACGCACTTCCTGTGTCCATCATTCCTGCCACCCCGTAGCTCAGACCTAAATGTGACTTATGGGCTCTCCTGGAGCGACACTGCTCACCAGCACAGAGTCATGTTTTCACAAGCCCAAAATAAACAGGCGGAGTAAATCGTGGGTTGGGGGCCTCACTGTGTCGGGACAGTGCTGCAGCATGTGTGTCATGTTGGAAGGGACCCTCTAGCAATTCAGGTTTGGATTTGCAGGAATCTGAGTTTCTAACTGCGAGAATTCAGTGAGGCTGGTGGGAATCCCGTCGTTTCGGCTAACAGCAAGGAAAACGCTACGTTTTCCCACGCTGAAAGAAAGTCACCCGACTGTTTGAGGAGCTCTACCATGAGAGATTTCACTTTAACGTTTCCATCCGGTCCTTTTTAGCCCGATACCGCACGTTGCAATACACGGCTTAATAACGTCACGGTATTTCAGCCATGAACGCGTTGATAAGCGAACTGGACCTGAGCAGCCGCGCTCAAAACACCACGTATTAATGAATTTCAAGCTGCTCGCCTCTGCCTGTCAGTCAAGTCAAATATATTAGATTACCGCCTGTGGGTGATGAAGTCGATATCCCCTCAACATCAATGGTTCACTTTTCCGGCGGACTGCTGCATACTTTTGTGTGTTTGGCCGCCTGTGTGCACAACGTGCAGAGCAGGGATGAGAGCGAGTGGGAGCCTTGCTAGCCTCTTACGTCAACTCATCTATCCAGCATTTAACCATTTTTGCTCTCTGCCAATATTTCTCCTCATGCAAATATAAATTAATAAAATATTTATTGGACACAATTGAATAGGCATCTTGTCCAGGGAGGGCTCTTTCCTTTATGGGAGAGGTTCACCACTATAAGTGGTGTAGAAGATGGACGGATGGATGGATGGATGGAAAACAAAAGAGCTGGAATTTTCACCTGGAATTCCTAAAGCATCTTCATAAGTTAATATAGTACTCTTGAGACAGTCTTCATTAAGCCGAAATCCACACCCCAGCTCATAAAATACATAGAAGGAACAAAAAAATCTAATGTCCCTAATCAATGCTTACACTCTGAAAATAAATAGCTATAATGCAGCGATTACCTGCAGCTGACACACGCATCTCTGAATTACCTGCGATAAAGTATTCAGTGCAGGATTCATGCTTAGGAGGGGTCAGTGATAAACATGGAATGCAGCCAAGGTGGAGCTTTGATGAAGGAGTACCTCTCTCCTGTCTGCACGTTACTCTGAGGAAGGAGGGATGACGGAGATGAGCAGGAACGGCATCAAGGTAAGGGGCAGCTGTCCTGACAGCCCTGTGTTCGGGTTAAACATGACGGCACACACAATGGAAACAGGAACCTCGCCCCCCGCTTTCCCCCATCCCCCGCCTGCGTTTTGGCACTCTCCGGGGCTTGTAGTGGATCTCCCAGAATGCCCAGTGGGCATGGTGCTGTTGGCGTGCTGCCTGGCTGTAGCTTCAGATAGCTTAAAGCATTTTTAAAATGTATTTTTCACGAGGCGAAAAATCAATAGAGTTGGGAGGCCAGAGAGCACGAGCCGACGAAGCCTGCGCTGGCGGCGCGCGGCTCTGTGAAGCGGGTGGTGGCGAGGCGCGTCCGGGGTGCGGGGAAGTCTGCGGATGCACGCCTCTCCCTTTCTGCGACGGGGGAGATGTCTCCGAGGCGATGAGTTGGGGCTGAGGTGAGCTCTGCCTGCTGACACCTTCCGATAGCTAAAAAAGTACCGTCCCTGCGTACTGCCCCATCTGACATCTAATCTCCTGGCTACGTGCTGAATGCACCGCAGGAGAATACGGCCGGCGTAAATATGGCTGAAGGAGTAGAGCTTTTAATTATATATGTTCTTGAGATGGAGCTAAAGTTATAGAGCTGAGGTCCGGTAATTGGGTGCATTCTGGGAAACTAAAAAACATAAAAGGAAAAATGCAATCCTGGGCCTGACCCAATGGCTTTACATGTTTGTGTGATATTGCGCTGACCTCACGCAGCGGGGGGTCAGGGTATGGAATTGCGGCGTGAACCGGCAGGCCGTGCCCGGCATTCTGCTCCAAGATGCGGCAAATTCACTTCTCT
>JAODLD010000008.1:6886979-6899446 GCA_026781065.1 Mormyrops boulengeri | reverse complement strand
CCACCCCCCCCCCCCGGCCCCCCCCCGCCCCCCGCATCCCCGCCCCCCCCCCTCCCCCCCCCGGGGGGGGGGGGCGTGCGGAGAGAGGAAGTGATGATACGTAACCACCACGGGCGGGTGACACCAGCGTCCAAAAGCAAAACGAGGGGGTCAGCAATCCAGAAGATCAAACAGCTCACTGTGAAAGATTTATTTTCGCCACTGTTTGGAAAAGTATTAATGCCATAATTAAGCTGGGGGGGGGGGGTTCTGCCCATTATGATGCGTACACAAAAGCAGATGTTGCACATCTCCTCGTTCAGGGGCCTCACATTTAAAACAAAATAAGAAAGGTCCACCGGTATGGGCACATAAGCACCTGTCAAGAGCCAAGTGGAGTGTTAAGTGTACAAATTGTGGAGGCGAGGGTAATGTTTCCACAGGGGTAACAGCTTTTGGTCTGGGACCCGTGCTGCGGTGCGGCCATGTCGCTATGGCCGGGGGGGGAGCTACGGCAACGATTATTTACTGCCTGTCTGCCTCATTTCCCCAAATCCGTCCTGGCATTAGGGGTCGATTTCACCTCGTGCCATCACTGAGGGGGGCCGGCGTGGCAGAACAATGTGGGCCGCAGCCTTTTAGATCATCCCTCTGCTGCGCTGCCATCCCGCCGCCTGCAGTCCGCCGCGTCACACTGCCTCGCCGCTGCCGTACATTAATATCGCAGGAAGAGCCGGGTCCCTGCGACGCTACGATGAAAAATGCATCGCAAACCGGCTGCCCCAAGCTACTATGGCTGGGAACGATTCCCGTTAATTTCAAACTCCGCTGAAGGAATGCTGATTCTGGAATATTAAGTTGACAGCTGAACGGAAATTGAAAATTGTGACCTCGAGACGGTAGAGTGAGACTGATACAGACTATGTCCGTTCTCCATGTCCTGTCCTTACGCAGCTAACGGAGTGATCGTGCGTACCTTTACAGGCCACACATAACATCGGTACAGTCGACCTATGGCTGCCCCGATGGGACACATTTTACTCCACGAGTTGGGATAGATGGTTAATATGCATCTCTGCTGATGGCTCACATGTCCAAATCAGCGCTGTGTTCCAAAATACTGCAGAAATATATTTTTTAGTTGAAGACATTTGCATAGCACTGTGTCAAATGATAATGATCAGCGTTGAGTTTCTGCGTCTCATGTTGCCCGCTTGTGCATTTTTTATTTATTTTGACAAGTGGGTTAGTATGATTTTGCATATTTAGTATCATTTGTGATTAGCCTGAGGAGGACGATTAAGGTATAACTCTCAGGTAAGAAGTATTGGACGTCAGAGATAAACAGGCAGGAATCACTTATGCCTCCGAGCCAAAGTCTACACAGATTTTTGTTCCATGTGATGTCTATCGGCTGCTAATTAGCAAATTTCATTACAAATTTTAGTTTCACATTGTAAAAACCGTTGAACATGTTTAATAGGCATTAATAGGCATGATTGAATTTTACAAAAGAAGAGGATAACTATTTTTTTCATTATGACCAATGCTGGCGTACCTATCGAAATGGGGACCTTCACTTCATTTCTATGGAAGAAGCCCTAATCCCAGACACCCTTAACCCAAACCCAACTCTAATCCTAACCAAAAGTAACCAAACATTTGGCATCTGGCATTTTTACTTTTTTGATTGCATTCACAATTTTTTATAAAATTTGTTATCTAAAAATGTCCCCTATAGTGAGGAAGTTTCAGCTTTTACCACACTTTGGGCACATTTTGGTCCCCAGATGTGATCTATGCAAACTCCCCCCCCACACCCCCACCAGTCAGTAAGCTTTCCTTTAAAAAAATAATTTGAGCATAAATACAATTTTTGTGTAGAAGTATATTAATACCATTAACAAAGATTTCATGTGCCTAACTCAGTAAATGAACAAGCGAATTTCATTTCGTTGCGGTACATACGACGATAAATTGCTTGAATCTTGAATGCACGGTCCAAAACTGCACGAGTTTGGCCGAATACGCTTTAGACATTTAAGAGGGTTTATCGCCATCTGCTGGTTTCATGAAGTCAAATGTTTAAAATCTTTTGATAAATTCTTGAAAATTGTATGTACAAAAATTACCTCTGTCTGTCAATAAAAAGCAGGGGTGTAGGGACCGGGGAGGGGGGGGGTGGACCACAATGTTTAAGTTAACTTCATGGATAGCTCATAATTCCTAAATAAATTTAAGTCTTACGTGTATTTTCAGAACATAAATGCAGTAATTTATCAATCACACATTAGTCAGGTTGTCAGTTATCTAGATAATTTGTTGTTATCCGGCTAGCTACGTTACACCAGCCACGAAAAAATCCCAAAAATCACTCGTATTATGGTGGTCAACTTTTAAAAATGCCACGACTAAATGTAAGGCTACTTAACTCACAACGAGGGAGAGTATGAATTAGCCTAGATTACAGAGTGATTATTTATTGAGTCTATCCTGTATAAACATGGTAATGGTCATATTAACACCGTTTAATGCATGTGATTCTTGACCTTCATTCCGGTAAAAATATATGCTTACAGAATAATTAAAAAAACATTTAAAAATATTGTACGACTATATACGTAGCCTGTATAAGTTCCTGATTGTTATGGTTATGATGTGTACAAGTATCTTGATTCATTATCTTGAATATAATGAATATATTAAATATGTGTGTGATTTTATTCTAATCGATTTCAAACGTAATGTCAAGCTATTTATCGTATAAAATTTGACCTAGTAATACTATCTTGACACTTAATCACATACAGTTTTAAGGACTGGAATGTTTTGTCAGCTAGTACCCTACCAAGTTGCGTCTTCCTGTATCAAACTCTCTCCTACGCCCTTGAATAAGAGCACGGATCGAGTCCCTTCGGATTACTTTTAACACTGCATGAACTGTTGAAACAATTTCCTCAAAAGTTTTCTTAGAACACGAACAGGATTTTAAAAAGATTTTTTTCTTTTAAAAGGATATACACAACCAAAAAACAGGCATGTTGCGGGGCAGTGGATTGTCGCGCCCATGCAGTCTCCACAGCAGCATGATGAAAAGAAACAAAAGTGAAGCTGACATGATTTTCATCAGTTGAGGTGCGGGTTTCCGGAGAGCAGACTTGAACACAAACAGCATCACAAGATGCCAAACTTGCTCTCGTTTCAGAGGCGCCCAAAAGAAACTCGCCTGAACTCTGTGGGGGCGACTGTAGATAAAATCATCCGTACCCCAGTGATAATGACTTATAGATTGTCTCCGCGCAGCGTGTCGGCAGGCCTGCTGCATGGCTCCAGTGTGAACCAGCTTCCTGCTCGTCAATCAATCTTTTATGGACGTAAATACTGAAAATTTTATTGGTCGGTAGTGGATTTTATTGTCCATGGACTAATTATCTGCCTGACCTTGCCAGTGTACCGTTTATTGAAATAAAGCACAGGCGTGGTTTAGCTGATTATGAGCTGAGTACTAAAGAAATGCTTGAAGGACTCAGTACACGGTGTGTGCTTCATTTGACGATCAGCCTAACTGCGAAAAATAGTGTGGATCGGTTGGTTTTATTACCCATGTGATGTTTCCTCAAGCAAATGAATCCTTAAACATATGTCACATGGAAACTAGGCCATAAAAAAGCTGTTTGAGATCTTGGACTTTCTATTAATCAATATTCAGTGTCTTAAAAATCGTACATTTAGGTCTATAAATCGGCCTAACATTGGATATGCAAACACGCAAACTTTATTTGCACAGTGTTTACTAAGTAGCACAGATCTTACTATTCATCATATGATTTTTCAGAGTTGACACAAATATAAATGCCCATGTTAAAATCATGTTGTATGTTTTATAGCACTGTGTGCTGGAAATAACATGATATGTATGTGCACTCTAAATATATGTTACACTTCCTTTACTGAAGTCATTATTTAGATAGTTAATCGTTGCAGCAGCATTACATTTGTCCATGTTAATTACAAGTTCTCAGGCCCGACATTATAACACACAAAATAATTGACCTTTTACGGTTATGGGCATTATTTAGAACTAAGTCTGCATCACTGATCACACTATAGCGTGACTTCAAGTCTGACTTAAAGTATCAGCAATAAATCGCCCACATGCATAAATAGAAATAAATGTGAGAGTAATTCTCCTTCAATTACACAGAAAATTCTGGCCTGATGTATGGATGTACAGATCAGTACTGAAATAGGCTGTCGATTCTTTCGATCTGAATGTTTCATTTTGAGAATCTAGTCTAGCAGCAAAATAGGCCAATCTGCTAATTCAAATGTTTAAATTATTATAGGGAGCCGGAGATGAACTCCTACCAGGCAGAGCCGTCCATAAGGAGCAAGGAAGTCTTTCAGGGGCTACTAGTGAGTAAGGAAATTAAATGATCAACCCCCTCCCCCAAACCTCCTTGCTTGGCAAATTTACCATGAGGGTTGAGTGAGCACCAAAAATCAGTATCGGGACCGATAATTGGATTGAATCGGCTTGAAAAAAAAGGCAGTGGTATCAGCCATCCGTAGTTTGGAAGGTCCATCACCGTCACTCTTAATCACTGAGGGACTCGGGGGGGATCAGGGGGGTCAACTGCTCTCCCGCCCTCCGTTTGCCAGCATGGCTGAAAAAAACATTGCTAAAGTGCCCTTTAGAGTGGGACAAAATGCTGCCCTTCACATGATTTACCTCCATCTAAGGTGCCCCCTTCATATGAGATGATGTGCCCTATAACACGAAAAAATGTGATGAAGTGTCTTAATGCCCTTCTAGAGCAGAAAAGGTGATGCAGTGCCCTGTGCCGTACCCTTATGATGGTCTAAAGGGCCCCTATGGATACCCTTCCAACGGAAATGATGTGCCCTCTATGCCACCCCTTACGAGTGTCCCAGAAGGTGCCCTTTCCAGTAGAGGAAATGAGACGCAGTGCTGTAAAGGGTATTCCTAAGTTGCGAGAATACATGAAGAAGTGCCCAAATCGGTGCCTTTCCAGTGGATAAAACGTGATGCATCGCTGGGTGTCTGTCCAAGTGTGAGGATCTATAGAGTTATCCCGATGAACGTCCCTCCAGTGGAGACAGCGCGGTGTTGGGCCCTATAAGCCGCCTTTACAACAGGCTGAACTCGAGCTGAACCTCTTCATTTTTCTTAACTGTTGAAGCTCGCTCGCCTCACTACACTTTTTTCAGTGCCAATGAATGTTGCTGAATTTGGCTAATGCTAACATGAAATAATCTGACAACTAAATCCAATCGCAACACATAGTAATGTCGTTATCCCTGCTTAAGAATCGCATTTTTCGTTTTAAAAACAAAACATGGATATAATTTGGGATCTTGTTAATAGAGTTTTATCGGTTTGCATCATCACATCAAACTCCAAAATCCAGGTACAGTCCAGGAAACACCAGTGAATGTCTTGATGCATAAATGAAGGCAGTAATACACATATTTTCATAAAGAAGCACACATTTGTACCTTTGAGGGTACAATTACTCTAATTCACTCGGGCTGTACCCTCAAGGGTCTGCCAACTTTACCCTAGCTGTAGGTGAATGTACCTCAGTCTAATTCAAGGTATGGAAATTCAAAGATTTTATTGTCAATTCACATTTTATGTGCAAGACATACATGAGAACCTGAATGCCATTTCTCGCTCACTGGTGTGCATATATTCTATATGAATTCTATATAAAAAAGACACACGACAAGACACAAGAGAAACTGGCAAATCAAGAGACATAAATAGAGTGCAAATGGTAGAGGACATATAAGTCAAATTAGTAGCGGAAAGGTATGAAATGTAAACAGTCCTTGAGACTATAGTGCAAAAAGAGGTAGTCAGTGAGTATATTACTGTCCAGGGGCAGGGGGCAGAGTGCGGAGGTAAAGGACAGAATTCAGCATCCTGACAGCCTGGTGGATAAAGCTGTTTCTGAGTCTTGTGGAGCCCGGAGGGTCCGGTACCTTCTCCCTGAAGGCAAGAGGCGGAAGTGGGAGTGTAAGGGGGTGGGAGGAGTCACCAGCAGTGCTGCTGGCTCTGTGGGTGAGGAGGGTCTGGAAAGCGTCTGTGAGGGGGGGGCAGGGAGGTGCCGATGATCTTGCTGGCTGTATTCACTATTCGTCGCAGAGCCTTACAGCAGGAGGCAGAGCAGCTTCCAAACTACACAGCGATACAGCCAGTGATGACACTCTCAATGGTGTCTCTGTAAAGAGAAAGCATGATGGGGGGTGGAACTTTCACCCTCCTCAGTTTGCGGAGGAAGTAGAGGGGTGTTTGTGCCTTCTTGGTCAGTGATGTGGTGGTATTGGTCCAGGAGAGATCCTCAGAGATGTGCACCCCCAGAAATTTTGCTGTCGTCACCCTGTCCACAGCAATGCCGTCGATGGTCTGTGAGCCATGCTGAGGAGGTCTTCTCCTGAAATCTATAGTCATTTCTTTGGTCTTCCCCATATTGAGGAAGAGATTGTTCGCCTTACACCTTTGAACCAGTTGGCTCACCTCACTTCTGTAGTTGGTTTCCTCGTTGTTTATGAGGCCCACTACAGTTGTGTCATCCGCGAACTTGACGAAGTGGTTCATGGTGTAGGTTGGCACACAGTCGTGTGTCAGTAGTGGAAAGAGCAGTGGACTTAGCACACGCTCCTGTGGAGCCCCGGTCCTGGAGGTGTTGCTGCCGACTTGTACTTTTTGTGTCCTCCCTGTTAGAAAGTCCAACACCCAGTTACAGAGGGATGTTTTGAGTCCCAAGTGTCCAAGTTTTAGAGTAAGCTGCTGGGGGATGATTGTATTGAATGCTGAACTGAAGTCGAGGAACAGCATTCGTACGTATGAGGTCTTTGAGTCGAGGTGTGTGAGGGCTGGATATAAAGCAGCAAAGATGGCATCGTCTCAGGACCTGTTTGACCTGCATGCAAACTAAAACGGGTCGTGGGATGATGAACTTGATGTTTTCCATGACCAGCCGCTAAAAGCACTTCATGATGGTGGATGTCAGTGCAACAGGCCGATAATCATTATAGATGGATGGGTGGGGCTTTTTCGGAACTTGGGAACAGTCGCTTGGCTCAGGGAGATATTACAGATATCCGCGAGGACATCTTTGAGCTCCTCTGCACAGTCCTTTAGAACACGACCAGGTATGTTATCCGGTCCAGGTGCCTTGCGTGGGTTTGGTCTGGAGAGAGTCATTCTCACGCTGGCTGTAGACACACAGCCTGCACTCCCTCGGGAGGGGTGGTCTTTTGTGCTGGTGCATTGTTTTGACTCTCATGAACATTTTTGTACCATTGGGGGGACATTAATGTTTTTGTACCTTAGGCAAGGTAAAACAAGTTTATTTACATGGCACAATTCAGACGCAAGGCTATTCAAAGTGCTTCAGAAAGGCAGAAGGGTAAGACTGTACCAGCATGTACGGTTTTTCTGACAGTGTATGAAGATGTCTAATCTATTAAATTGACTTTATGCAAAAAGTATTTGCACCAATACTTAATATCTGCAACAATATTTTACCGAACGTGAAATCAGGTATTTATATTAAGCAAATCAAGACAGTAGTTACTGGTTTTCCGGACGACCTAAGGTTTTCCAAAGAAAAGAAAATAAATTTTTCATCCCATTTATTAGATTAAGACTTGATAATCGGACTGCTTCGGGTGTCGAAACGCGGTTGTTAAAATTGTTCGGTGTTCTGCACAACGCCGATTGACCTGTGATTGTTTACCCACGCAAGGAATCACTGTTCGACACGCGAATGTTTTAATAGCCACCAGGGGGAAGAAATCTTACCATCCCGAATGCACATACAGGAATATGTTGTGAATGCTACCTACGCTTAGTGTAAACAAAGAAATGAAATTTTACACAATTTTCAAATTAAAGTATTACATTGGTTTAAAATAACCAGGATCTCGTTACACCTGGCATGACAAATCAAGGAAAATAGATTTTAAGAACATTGTTTCCCAAACGTACAGAAAGAGGTCATGTTTACTGTAAAATAATTCAGCACTGGGCCAATTATTTTCAGGGTGGGATATTTTTATAGAGTGCCTGATGTTCCCAGGTGAAAATACAACAGTACCGATAAAAACAAGCACTGTAAGTTGTCTTCTGAGGTCGTAAAGTCAAGTCTGTGTCCCACCAAAATGAAAACAACTGACATCTCATCTGTGAGCATGAAGTGGACAACAAAACAAACTTTGACTGCATGTGCAGTTTTCATGCTTGCCTCACAGTTTCTGTATGTGATCAAGTGCCCTGCAGTGGGTGGATCTTTGGTTCTCTTGCATTAATATGCAAACTGATAACGAGCCTTGAGCCTACAGTCAAGTCTAGTCAAGAGTCAAATCATGTAGGTTTATTGTAATCTCAGCCATATACACAGTACACAGTGAAACGAAACATTGTTCCTCTAGGACAAACACAAAGAACAAAAACGGAAAAAACACAAGAGTACCCAAATGCAGGCAGGGAAGAGTGTTGGACGCAGAGAGGCGGCGGAGACTTAGCGCACCACCATCTTGGAGTAACTAGACGCTTTATTTGATGAAACCATCTGACCCTTGGTGGATTAGTAATGTGAGGAATCCCTGGTCATAATATCTGTTTATAAGAAACATAAGATCTTGTTCATTGTGGATCAGTAAATAAGACTGGAAACAGCAGCATGTGATCTGAGTAAACAGGGTCAGGGTGCATGTTAGTGGGGGGGTCCTGCATGCTTCATGGCATTACTGCAAATTTTAGGGACTGTTTCCCCTTGTGATCAATTTGCTTTTCTTAATGTTTTTTATGTGGTTTGATTAAGCCCAACTATCCAGAACATTTGGCACAAACGTTTTTCCATAAGTATCTGTGGATAGATAGAATTGTTGCATTACACTGGAACATGCAAGTTTCTTGTGATGTGGTAATCACTGACACATCATCTGTAGTTGTTTGTTCTCAAGCTCCTCTCACACGTAGTGGGGACAGGATTTCATCCCACAACCCCCCAGGAGCATGAGAGACTAGTGCGTAGCCGTTATGCCACACAGAACTCATGATATCGATGTCAATCTCTGTAACACCGTAAAAAATGTACATAAATAAAAATTACATGACAAATAAATGATACAGAATGAAGAAAAATATTTTCCCAGGAAAGAATATTGTGTCAAAATATTTTTCATGCACTAGCATAATTTGTGCCTAGAGCCATCTGACTACAAGCTAGTAATTTGTCATCATGATCGTGGTATTTTCTTTGTGTGACTTGTGCCATATTTCCTGGTCAGTCTTTAGCATTTCTGTGCGCATTCAGCATTAGAAACATTAGTAATGTCCAGGCCTGTGCAATATTTCTGCTATTTTCAATTTCATTGGAAACATATGATCTTGCTCATTGGGGACCATTGAACAGGATAGGAAGTGGAAGCATGTGATCTGAGTTTGCGAAAAAAAAAAGTACAATAATTATGGTCAGCAAAGCTGTCTATACATTTTCCAGTTTGCCTCTACATGCAGTACAGATGGGCGATTTCCAGATAGTGTCCACCTTGCAAGGTCCTCCGAACGCTTGGAAAACTGCGTCTTCTTCAAATCCTGCATTTCAGCCATATTTGACTGTGTTAAACCCCATAAGTATTGCATGCATCAGTGTATAACAAGACACATCGCTTTACTTTCCCATCATGCATTGCGCTCTTCCACAACATAGCATTTAACACCACCCCACCTCAGCTTTATCACCGCAGCTGATGGCCAATCCCACCTCTGATCTGGCTGAATTTCTTTTTTCATTATGAATGTTTTCTCCCTAAATCTGCTACGGGAATTCTGCTTTCATTTAAATACGTTCCGCATTTGATAGGATAGTCCTTGAAAAAATAAATTGAATAAAAAGTAGCACGGTATTTCGTGAGAGCACTAAGCTGTCTTGACACTGGGAGATGGAAGTGCATAAGATTGTGGGGATTTCAGAAGTCAGGAATGACCAATTTTCGTTTTTGGATTGGGTTTTGAATTAAGTAATTTCTGTTGATGGCACTATCCAAACCGCTACCACAGGGTTGGGACTAGCCAGTGATTTTGCAAGCTGTATGATAAAGAATATCAATTATTACTTGAATTATTCTTTCAGGATTACATTTATATTGATAACATTAGCCATTATTATTGTATCTGCCAAATTTGATTAAATAATACTTCTCACATACGATCTGTATTTTTGGATGTACATGTTCTCATTGTGTTGGGTGGGTCGCCTCCCACAATCCAAAAACATGTGGCCACAGTAGATGACCTGACATCCCTAAATTGTCCATATTGTGCGACTGTGCGCTGTGTGTTTGTACCCTAAGATAATCCCAATTATCAGGGATTCCTTGCCTTTTGCCCTGTCCTGGAGAGGAGACCCCAGACCCTCATCGCATATTAATCCATCGCAAATTAAGCTCCTGTAGCTCAACAAGTAGAGGATCACGCAAAGGTCATAGGTTCAAATCCCAAGAAAACTTGTAACCCCTTTCCTGTACTGTAAGCTGCTTTGGATAGAAACATCAGATAAATGTCTATTAATAAACATAAATGCTGATGGAATAAAGACTTAAATGTTTCTGAACATAAGCTAGTGTATTTTTGTAATGTTGATCTGTACTACATAAAAACCACTATGGATAAAAGACTCTACAATACACAGAAATGCTAATATAAAATCATATTAGTGAAAGCTGCAACTGTGGAAAGCAGTGCTATTAAATCAGTCGCAAAACATTATCGTAAAATCATAAAATAGAAAAATAACTGTTACATAATCAACAGCAGCTCACAATTCATATTGACACCATATTCTGCCATGTGCAGGTGGCTTACACTGATGTTTTTATAGATCATTTTTTATGTTATTTGTTTGGAACTATTTCCTTTGTCATGCACAGTCTGGTGTTGTAAAGTATTTGACAGAATTTACTAATTATTTCTATTACACTTGCACGTGTATAAGTACAATGTGTTCAGTATATGGGAGGTGAGGGATTAATGAAATATTGTAATCATTATAGTAGTGATTAAACACGGTGGATTAAAAACTGCATTTATATAATTGTTACTGTGTATTATACAAATGACTTGCAAAACGATGCAAGGACAAATAGTTTGTCTAGTTTAAGAAATTTCTAAATATAAGTGTGACTGGGATTTTGGAATTGGAGCCTAGGTAATAAAACCATATAAAACGAAATAATCTATACTTTCATGGAGATTTACAATCCGTACAAATCAATGACAAAACTGGTTGAATAGGAAACTGTTACTTGATAGAATATGGACGACCGTATTCCTAAATGTTTACATTGTTTACAAGTTCCTCACAAGATCTGAGAATTTTCTGAATACAAGAAGGGCTAACGTTGTGCGAAACGACAAGTCAGTTCTTCAGTTGCAGAATGGGAAAGAAAACAATAAAAATGTCAGCTTTCTTCGAAGATCTCAACTTATTTGGCAATGGTAAACGATCGCTCTCTCTCTCTCCGTTTTCTTTATATAGAGAGTAAAAACATCGTGTCGAAATGAACCCAAAACAGCCTGTCGTTTTTCGGGGGAAAACGCTGCTTATTCTAGCAGAATGGGTAAAGCCGCTATTCCGCCTCTATTCTCTCCGTCTTCCTGGGCTATGAGGTCGAGCGACCCACGGCCAACGTCGCGCTTTCTCGGGAGCCTTTATTTGCATCCGCGCGCCGCTCTCCGCCAATCGGCGTCGACGCAGGGCCTGGGCCGGGATCGCGCCTCCCAACAACTAGCATTCAGCGATTGCTACGTCGCGGAGCGGCACTCGTTCGGGGGGGGGTCTCTCGGACACGCAGAGAAAGCCTGCAAGCCGTCGCAGCAGCATCAACAACGCCCCCCAGCAAACCCCCTTCCCCTCCCGCTCCCCCTTTCCATTGTCCTCCAGTTCAGTTTTTTATTTTTGTTTTGTGAGTGTTTCTTCTTCCCCCTCCCCAGTCTGGCAAGGTGTCGTAAAGATTTGAAGGATGTCGGTGGCCGGGCTCAAGAAGCAGTTTCACAAAGCGAGTCAGGTAAGCAGACGCCCCGTCGCTAGTTGGCAGCTTCCCCCGTCGCTCGCTTGACGGTTTTATCTCATTTGGCGTTTGTCGGGATGGGAGCCGACCGTCTGGGGCTTGTCGGGTTTAAAGTACGCGGTGTTTTGAGGGATCCCAATTGCCTGGCACGCGCGCTAACGGCGTAGCCGCGGCGGCCCCGGGGACGCGCCGTGCGCGCGCTGCTGCTAAGCGGGTCTGGGCTCGGTGATGCTGCCGCTTTATTACCAGTCATGTATTTAACCTGTTATTCGCTTTTGAAGAACGAAGCTCATAAACTTATATTTGTTATATGCGGATGCTAGTTACACTATTGACTGATCAACTTGTTGAAAGTTGAACAGACAGTGTCTTGTTTGTGCTTA
>JAODLD010000008.1:6857819-6878786 GCA_026781065.1 Mormyrops boulengeri | reverse complement strand
ATAATTTAATCATTTGTTAAAAATAATTTGTTTTTTTTTTTTTTTAAAAAATTTTTTTGCTTTTTTTTTGTACTTTGTGTGTTGTAATTTTACAAACTTAATTTTTATTGTATTTGTAACCCCCCCCCCCCCCCCCCCCACCTTGTACCTATGATCTAGAATGAACTTAGAAGGCAAATGCAGGTATCAAACTGTTAGAAAAATACATGCTCAGAGGATGAGTTTTTCCTCTATAATAAAACGCCATGTGATTAGACATGATCAATGGGGTATGCTCCTACCTCAGACCAGCAAGTACTGATCACACACAGCGTCAGTAAGAGTTAATGGCTTCTTTGATCTTTTGCATGTGTACAGATGCCAATTACTGATGTAAGCTCTCAGTACTGAATAGTAATAGAAAGGACTGATGTGCAGATTACTGCTTTGTGAGATTTGAATACTGGTGATGAAATGGCATTTCTGTTGCTTTCAGTGCTAGGTTTCACCCCTGCAACCCTGCACTAGATGATAGGAGAATGAATGAATGTTGCTTTCTGGCTTTGGTATGTTTAGCCAATAGCATGCAGACATTTAAGGCAAGATCATAAAATTGAATTCCCTTGTTAGTTTGTTATAATCGGCCTGGATTTGTTACTAGGGCTGTAATAGTGCCAGTACTGTTCAGTATTAATGTTTGTCTTAGGTCAGGGTGTGGAATCATAGGACAGCAGGAACAAAGATAAGAGAAGAGTCACTCCTGACAGAGATGTATTGTCTGTACGAATCCCCACAGGATATTCGTAGCTCCATGAGGACGCTGCTGTACAATTGCTGAACCTGCTGCCATAGAGCAGCACTTAGCTGACCTGTGAGCTGAGGAGTGACGTCAAAGCATCTGTTTGGATCTGATCAGTGGAGCTAACGAAGCGGGTTCTGCTCGACATCATGGAGATTTCTTTAAAGTGTTATTATAAGGAGCCAACTGCATTTGGAAGACATAATCTTTTTGAATTCCATTCAATGACCCTTTGTAGTTCTGTGTGTGTGCATGCTAATGTGCCGTCTGCTGTGGTATGTGTTAAATGTACAAAATTAATGCGAACAGACCATTTCATCATGTGAGTATTCACACAGTAATTAGTAGTATTTGTCGTGTCCTCTCACTGTAGTAAGGATATGAGGGCATAGAAAGAGCTTGCTTATTTTCTCTGATGGTCTCTGCTTCTGTAGCAGTTGTTTTTCACGTTTGCCCAGGTCTGTGGCACGCACAGGCTGGGGAATGACGCCCTTGGGACCCGAGGATGTTGATACTGCTGCATGAGGAAGGAAAGGCTGAACTGAAACAACGGCACAGCCAATCAGAGCTGGTCCCCTGCAGCAAGCATAGGTTTAAGCTGGACTGTAAGGCCCAAAAAGGGTCACACCTATGAAGGAAAAGCCCACACTCCGAGGAGAGCTGTACAGGGATTGACTGGAATAACCTGTTGGAGCTGCTGCATTTGGTAACATTGCAGTTCTCACCTTTTCAGGAGCAATATCAAATCACTTCATTGTCTGGTATTTTAAGTATTTAAGTAATTTATTTTACAGTTCATTTATATTTGGGTCATTGATAAATGCTTGTATCCGTGTTTTTTTGCCACTGGGGTTCTGGTTTCCTGAGTGGCTTTGGTGCAGTTCTCATCTCTACTTGGTGACAACATTTATCATGGAGCTGCAGGGAAATGCAATCTTCTGTCTTCAGAAACCACATTATAATGCTGAATCTCAGTCAGCAGAGTTACGATCTTTCAGTCACTGTAAATCTTACCCACCCAGTTGTGGCCAGGATCTGTAGACTCAGAAATCAATGTAGGTCTTAAATGGTGTTTTCAGTATGCTTCTCAAGCTTTTCTCTGGAACATTGAATCTCTTACTGTGCCCCTCCCCCTTCATTTCATCCCGGTTGTTTTATAGCAGGCGCTTAGGACTGATAAATATCTTAAATCCTGGGCCTGCTTGGATTCTCTGCCTGGGCTTGGGATCTCACGGAAAAATCCACTTATGTATAAAAGTGCTTTTTAAATACACAGAAGCTAAGCTGTGTCTTTTCACGGATGTTTCTTCTCCTGCCACTGGACATCTGACTGATCTTGTATCTTTCGGAGTCTAATGGCAATAAGTATTTTGAAAAATTCTTGTAAACCTATTTGATAGGTAGAATATCTTCATTTAAAGTAGAGATGCATGATATAGCAGGTAACATATCGCTACTGGATGATGTTACTTGAAAATCAAGACATCGACATTGGTCTGATGTGTCAGTCTTGCTTGATATAGCTAGCCGATATTTGGACTTTAGTCAGTATTTTAAGTTAGTGGCACCAGAGCTAAAGACATAACTAGTAAAATAATAGAGATTATTGCTTTGGACAATCACCCATTTTCTGTAATGGGGAATGTGGGATTTTGTCGCTTATTGACCTTGCTTTAGTGTGCCAAGTCTGCGCTACATCGCATCATTATACGATGTACTTGCTAGACACATTCATGGAATCTTAAGTAGTAATGTCACCGATATCAGTTTCACTACAGATTTATGGAGGTTAGCCGGTTATCTGTATTGGTTAGCGGTCTTGGTAATATTGGACAAAAATATATTGGTTATCAGCCAAGTTTTACACAACTGTGCACTACTAATTTTAAGTATGTATTGAATTTGCATACCTCTGACACCCTGTGACTTCCTAAATGTTGGCAGCTGATTACATTGGTGCCTATATTTTAGCTGTAGGGCCCCCCTATTCAAATCTGGCCCTCGATTCCAAATCCAGGCCGTTTTTTCAATGCTCCCAGTAGTTAGTTTAATAATTACAGATTCTGATTGGCCAGAGGCTTCACACCTGGCTCTCAGGTAAAGGAAGGCTGGAAAATCAGCAGGGCTCTGCCTTGAGGACCATGATTTGAATAGCCCTGCTGTAGGGCCTGCGGTTTTAATATAAATGTATTTCTTTGAGTAAAGGGCTTTTATCTTTTTGCCAAAATGTAGAGCTATTCTGTGCAGATGAGGGGACTATAAACTGTGAATAGGAAACATTAGCTTGTATTTTCTATTTTATTTATGGATACATTCAGTACCAGACACACATGCTGCCCATCCATTAATGAATCATCTCTAGTTGGGAGGTGGAGTGGGAACAATTACTGGTTTATAACAGAAACTTAATGATTCAGCATCTATTTGTAGCAGCTCTACAAACAGCAGATCTTCGATGTATTAATTGTATGTTTTGTCCCATGTGTTTAATACTGTAAGTGATGATTGTAGGTGCTGCCTAGTATGGACACACTTGGTGTTGCTTGTAATGGTGAACTTTAACCCGTGAACCATGAACACAAGCATATAGGCTGTGAATGAGTGCACTGTTGCTCCTTCTCTGGGAGTGAAGTCATTGAATGAGTCAGTGAGCAGTGCTGGGCAGAGATCCTTGGTCTGATTGCTGTGTATGTGATAGTATACTTCTCTTAACGCTTTTACTGCAAAAAATGGTTAAACTGCTGGCCAGCATGTTGAAAAACTGTTGCTATAGTTTCATGATTCCTGAGAATGAAGATTGTGTTATCATCATCCAGCACATGAATTACATGCAAAAGCACGTCTTTGCAGCTTTATATATACACATCCATCCGTCCCTTTTCGACACATCCATCCATCCAGGCACACCTGGAACCTCTCTGAGAGCGACGGGGCACAAGGACGGGAAACACCCCTGAAAGGATGCCAGTCCATCACAAGGCTCACACATGGTCGTACATAACGGGCATCTATCTGTTTGTATTCGTTTTTAATGAATGGAAATAGGCAAACACATGAATCTGTTAGTTAAAGGCAAGGCAGTGAGTTATTTTACCCTTTTTTGTATTGTCAGTATAGTTCAGAATGCCTTCAAGGACATACTAAAACATAGATGTCCTCCTTCCATAGAAGTCTGATCAGACACACAGCCTATGCCTTAGAAATCTGCTTTTTTGATGTCCAGGCTCTGGGTTGCTGTTATTTATTTATTTATTTTGCAAATAAAGGGTAGCTGAATTTAAAAATTAAAAAAAAAAGACTTTAGTTAGTGAAATGTACGTGTGCTGATTGTAGCAATCTGTACTTCTTAATTACAGCATGTGCCTGTAAAATTGCCCAGTTAAAAAAAGTGTCCAGTTAACTTGATTTTTTTCCCACAAAATATTTTCCATCAAGTTCGCAACGCTGTATACAGCGTTTGTGATGGTCCCCTGCTACCCAGCTAAGGATACTTTCAAAAAGCAAATAAAGAATTTGGCTGTGAGGAATGTGGACAATAAATTAGGCAATACGACCCCTTAAGAAACACTATCGTACATAGTATTTCGGGAGTGGAGTCTAACTTTGAAATGTACGGCAGCTGTATTTGTGATATCTGCTGAAGAGGCTACTCTTAGCCATGTTCACGTTCCGCCTCAGCCCAGCTGGCTCATGTATGTCTGACTCTTTCTTTAGTCCACACAGAGCAATCTGGGTGTCATTATTGGAGAGTGAAAAAAGAAATGGGCATGTGAATTAGTTGCTATGACAACTGAAACCCCGGTGAATCCAGCCCTGTGCTCTCGCAACGCCTTTTACTGCCTGACAGCTAATTGATCAGTTGTGTGTGTATACTGAGAATGTCAAATATCAACAAGGCAAACCCCAGTGAAGGTAAAGTCTGCTCTGTTTTACAACTGTCCAGATTGTTTAATGTGCAGGAAACAGTGATGCTACGTGTAAATCCGAGCTGCCTTTTTAAGATTCTTTGTTCATCTGCCGCCTTACAGTAGTGCCTGTCTTCAGTATCCTGGAAACTAGAACATTAAAGAAGAAAGAGCTGATATCTTCTCATTGTGCTCTGTAAGCCACTTGTTCCAGAGTATTGAGAAACCATAAAATCGTACAACCCTTTGGTTTGTGCGCATTCCTTCATGCTGACAACACGTTTCATTTTTTTTTTGACCAAATGAGTGTTTGTTCAATCCGTAGTTCCCCATCATAATAACACACGTTATTATGTTACACATTAGTCTGTTGTTGGTGGAGCTTTTCTTTGTTGGTTAAATGTGCTGTGATGTCATTTGACAAACTAGCTACAGTACAAATCTGAGCGTTTGGTTTTGGTTGTTTAAAAAGCCCACAATCGTCCTCCTCTGTTCCGTTAGGACGCTCATGGTATTTCTTCAGAAATGAGTCATATCAATGCCTGGAAGTCCACTTGTCATTCTGGTTAAAAATTGTGCTGAAATTAGGCTGCTCCTCATATACCCCTTGAGAGATCGCCGAGATCTCTGAGCTAATTTCCCTTGGCTGGGCTTTTCCCTCTGACCCAGTTGGTCGGTGCTCCGTGAGTTCCAGCCACAAGCACAGATTTGAGCCGGCTGGCTGCAATTGCCAGGAGCTACTGGGAGCCACGCGCCATGGCCAGCTTGATCATGTTTGCCGTTGCTATGCCTGTACATCTTGGGTCCCTGGGGTACTGGCATAATTGGCCGAGGGAGCTGTTCAGCAGGGCACCTCAGTGAAGGCTGTCCTCCCACTGGTCGATTTGGATGAAATGAGAATGGGCCTGTAGTCTTTTGGACTCCAGCTGATTCACTCTACGGTGTAGAGCTGCTCTGCACGGGGCTTCAAGGGGAGAATGGCTGAAGAATAGCTGGAGTTGGTTCTACCATCCTAGCTGTGTATTGATTATTTATCAGTCCTGCAAAAAGGCTGTAGCTGCGTCAGTTTCCCCTATGTCAAGGTTTTCGAATATTAAATAAATCCATTTAGATTCAGAGCCACTAAACCTTTATGGAATTACCGATACTTATTGATCATTCAGTGTCATTGATAAACAGAATGACCAAATCCATATTCAGGGCGCATCCAGCAGGATTTGTGACTTAAACAGTGTGGCCTGACACTTGTGCACAGAAGCTATAGCATGTCGGGTGATGGTGAAGCAGCATCCCTCGGGTTCTTGCTATGCTGGAATGTAAATACAGCACGTCTTCCAAGGAAGCGGTCACGGTTAAATAGGAGTGTAACGGTACAGAAAATTCACGGTTCAGTACAAACCTCAGTTTTAGGTTCAAGGCTTGGGCCACTTCTTTTTAAATTATTAAAAGTGCACGGACAGTTGGGAATCAAAGTAATGAGTTTGTTGGATGCGTTTCCAGCAGCATACAGAAGTTTGGTGTAACAGAGGTGACAGGCAGTCTTGGTCTTATCAACTACTATTTCAATGTTGGTTTAATTGTCAGTGATGACTGACCATGAACAACTTCATAGGATAGTGTTTTCCAGCTGAACATCTACTTGTGAATTTAGGTTCCACACATGTTAAGAAATGTATTTGTTTTATTGTGCGTTCCGAGCCGAAAAATTATGTATTCAAATGGCACATTATGAATTTTTGGACTGTTACAGCCCTACGATTAAACTTTTTTATGCTGATATCCAGGGGCGTTGCCCCATTTTAACTTGCCTCCACCGATTTTTATATTGCAAAAATTGACATTTTCCACTGCACATTCAATTTTAAGGCGTACCTGTGTGGTTAGGTATAGGCCATATCTTTGTATTGGGGAGAGAATTCCTTAAGCAGCTGTGGGGTGCACTGTACCTGGTTTTTGCTAGGAGATTGACCCTGAAGCACAGAAATCTTAAAGTATAGAAACCTATATAATGACAAATGGGGATTTTATTTGCGTATTTTGTAGGGATGCCACTATTGGCTATTTTTCTATAGATTACTCTGTCGACTATTTTATCAATTGGTTGATTAATCTAAACGATCCATTTTCGTCCAGAAAAACGACTTGAATGTATAAATTCAGTTCATTTTGTTTTGACAGCAAAAAACTGGGTGCCACTGCAGGGCTTTAGAGAAAGGATGCCGGCATTTTCGAGAGTATACTTATATTATTTTCACCCGCAGTTCGATTAGCAGATTAGTAGTATGCCTAAAAATATTAATAAGATGCGTGTTGTGATGCCCAAAAGTTAGTAATCTGTATAAATCTGGCGTATCCTCATGCTTAATAAATTAGGTTGGTGGAGGACACCACATGCGACACAATCGACAAGCACTGAAGACGAAGTAAGGGACAGATCACCAGCCACAACATGTTTTAAAAGAGGAGATACTGCGGTTAAACAAGATAAAAACATGTTGGTGGTGTGGCACTACTTTCTGCAGATTAAAATCTGACGTTTTTTTGTAAATATGGTTTTTGTTTTTATTTCAGTTCACTATTTTATTCTTTTTTTGAGTGTCCATTTTAGTTGCAGTTGCACTTTACGATAACGACACTGGTCCTAACAAGGTCAACGTGCAGAAACACACCCTCAGGCACTGTCAGTCAACGTAGAATAAGCCTGGATTTTAGCCTAAACGTTCTCGAACACTTATCCATTGGAGATTCTGAGGTAGCAGGCAGAAAACTTTGTCGCTTCAATAATAAGTGTATTTGGCAGCTACAAGGACAAAAGACAAATTAAAAGCTGTCAATTTAATGCTAATTTAATACATATAAATAGACAGGACTAAGGGTGGCTTTGCTCACTCTGGTGGTCCATGACCCAGAATAGCACCTGTGTGTTTTCTCTTCAGGCACTCGTGCATAGCTCTTGTGCCGCTATGGTACGCCATCGCACTTTGCACAGTGTAAAACCACCTTTTTGTTTTGTGATAATTTGAACTACTCCTATAATTACATAGTGATATTAAAGGAAAACATTTGATCTAATGACTTGAAGTGATTTAGAAACCATAAAGATAATTGTATTAAAATAATCATTTAAAATGATGCGTCTGAAGTATTTGAAGTATTGATGTCAACCCATTTTCAGCATCGACATCATGGACTACATTGACTAATCATGCCAGCCCTAGTATTTTTGTGGGTTCTTAAGAGATCTTTTGTTTTCGTAAAGCGTGTTCATATGCAGAGGGGGCCTGTGTTGTAAATGCTTCCCTTTTGGAAGAGAAATTGCTGTAACTATTTAGACTGACAGATCCGTGTTGCTGCTGAGAATTTGTGACATTAAGCATCACAATGAGTGTTTCACTGTGTTTCCCTCCCTGATTTTCTCCCCATTGCATTATCATGCTTCAGCTGATGCATGATGTCAGCATTCCTCATTGTGGAGTGGTCTGTGGTGGGGGGGTTAAGCCGCTGTTTTCTTATTAATCCAGACTCCGCTCGCCGCAATGCCTCCCTGCTCAGGAATGTGGTGACATTGGCTTCTGGAAGCTCGTTTGTGTGAAGCTGACCTCTGACGTTTTTCTTGTTAGAAGTCATCTTTCTTGATTATTACTCAGTGTTTCTTCGATTCAAATTAGGGCTGCCAGTAAAAACTATTTTTTTATGGATTCATCTGTTGACTATTTTAACGATTAGTTGATTAATCTAAACGATTCATTTTACTTCAGAAAATGAAATATACCGTTTGAGTTCATTTTATTTTGACAACCAGAGACTATATGTTATTGCAGGGCTTTAGTTAATGGACGCCGGTTTTTCAACACTATATGAACATTATTTTCACCCACGATTTAATAAGCAGATTAGTAGTATTCCTAAAATATTAATGAGATGCGTACTGTGAAGACCAAAAAGTTAGTAATCTGTATAAATTTGGCGTATCCTAACGCTTATTAAATGCGGTTAGCGGAGCACGCCACATGGCATGGTTTTGGCAAATCATGGAAGCAGAAAGCACTGAAGTGGGGGTGAAGAAGGGGACAGGTTAGTAATCACAACACCTTTTAAAAAAGTAGATATTGTGGATAAACAAGATAAAAAGATGATGGTGGTGTGGCGGTACTTTTTGCTGATTAAAGTCCAACACATTTCTTTTTTTTTTTTGTAAATATATCTTTCATTTTTATTTCACTTAAAGAATTACTTTTTGATTGAACTTTGCACAGCTTAAAACCACCTTTTTGTTTTGTGATCATTTGAACTACTCCCATAGTTATGTAGTGATATTAAAGGAAAACATTTGTTATAAGGAGTTGAAGCGTTTTAGAAATCGTAATGATAATTTCATTAAAATAAACAAAGGTATACGTCGATTTAAAATTTTAATATTGACGCCTTTTTTCTTTAGCGTCGACGTCATCGACTACGTCGACTAATCACAGCAGCCCTAATCGAAATGAATAAGGTCATAAAAAAGAGTAAAACAACACAGGGTCTTGCTAAGCGAATATCACCTTTGTTCACATTTTCAAGCTTCAGTAAGATAAACAAGCATGAGAAAGGAAGGCTTGCGTGTTGCTGTTCTGCTACAAAAAATGACCTCGTCGTGGTGCGCAGGGTCTTGGTAGTAACAGAAGGAAAACCTTGAATAATGTCTGGTTCCTATTCTGACCTGACTGAGGACGTGATCGGAAGGCAGGGGCCCTTTCTCTCTGCTGCATACCTCAGCTTGCGTAGGATGGAATGGCTTCCTGTTCGTAGCATAGTTCACATAGCACTGCTGCAGGCACAGTGGCCTTCATATATACTCAGAGCCTAGCTGTACAAATCTGTAGAAATTACAGGTGTTGCCTTAGAGAATTTTACTGTGGCGCGTTGATACTGGTTTAGCCTTAATTATTATTTATTATTTCTATCTTTACTGTGGAGTTAAAATCAACAAACTTGAGCTCTGGAAAATTGCATAGAAACTTATAAGATGAGTTTAGTTTAGTTTGGTGAGGGTGGTGATTGATTGTGGTGTCAGACTGATTTTGGTGTGTGGCTCTACATGAAATACCTGCTTATTGTTACCATGGTTGTGCTGCATAGGAACCTGGAGTGTCCTATGGATGGGGCGTGTAATGGCCCGCTGGCCCGCTGGCCCTTCCCCTTTTAAAAAAACTGTGAATATTTAGCTGGCGTTATTTTGGAACAGCAATGTTCTGTTCCGCAAATCAGATCTTGTTTTTAACACCTTGTGGGAGGTGGTCTTGGAAAACTCCCCCCTTGTAAAGTAACTTTTCCCCAGAAAAATCTGAACATGTATGATGATATTATAAGGATTGTTAACTAAATGGACAAGAACAGTTAAAACACTTCCCAGATAAAGCTGGGATTGAAAAGGCCGCCTAAAGCAGAGTGATTAAGTTAATCTCAGAAACAAAACCTGAAAGCTTTGCAAGTATGTGAGGGGAGAACGTTGTAGGAGGTGTAGAAATTGTTTTTCAGCAGATGATTATATTGCACGTTTTTCTGTTTTAGGGGGCCTGCCCCAGTGATTTACTGGTCAGATGAGGTTGTGTCCTTGTGCGTGTTGTGTTGACTTAGACAAGGAGGTCCGAAGAGCACACAATGGGTGCTTCATCAGGTGGCTTAGATGAATTGGCTTCTTTGACTCGTATCGCCACGGCGATGTGTGCTGTCAGATGCGTTCCTATAAGGCTGTGGGTGGAACTGACTGAACAATGCCTCCCTCCCTCCTAGTGTTTCACACCGCTTCATTTAGCCTGCGTAGGGTGGCTGACGGTGCACATGTCAGAACAAGGGTAGACTGACACAGGTGGGACACCTGGGGGAATTCCTGGCCCTTGTTTCAGAAAAGTCAGGAGACTGGGAATGACGGCCGCAGAGTGGTTGCAGGGCACCGGACACGTTTCCTCCTGAGCTGCTGGAACACAGGCCCTCTTTGGGCATGTGACTGTTCAGTCCACATCAAAGAGAAATGGCTGCTGTTTGCCTTGCTGCAAAGGGACTGAACCCGGATGCTCTTTCATTTCTCTGCTCTGTACCTAGCAGGGAGCATAACAATCATGCTAAATTTAGCCTGCTTCTGACACTCGTATGCTGTTTCTCTCTCTGCTCTGATGTGTGTTGAGTTGGTCTGGATTTTTATTAAAAATTTTCCCATTTTTCCTTTTCTCCTCTGGTGCCTTTGTCGTTAATTCAATGGAATTATGTGCATTACTTTTTCAGCTCTAATTATTTTTCTGGGGGTCCTGTAAACCCAGTTAGAAAGTACAGAATTCTTCCTGTGATAAAGTACGTTGAAATCCCATCTGAGTCTGATTTAACCATCTCTGAGCTGTGTGTTAATGTCTGTCTCACTCTACCTTAATCAGAGTTGTCTCGACTGCATTGATAGTTCACCTTAGAAGTGCTGTAAAATTAAGGCACTGTATTAATCAGGACGTTTGGCCAAATGCTGAGAATCCAGGAGATATTCTGGGGATGTAGAGATTCAAGAAGCCTTGGAGGGAAGACAATCCCTGTTCCCATGGCAGTTTTCTGTGCCTGTACTGTACCAAGGACATCGGCAGTAGGATACAGAAAAGGAACACCAGGAAGTCTACAATGTACAAATATTTTGGGAGATGAATACTGACACCTGCGTTTGAGGTGAGGTTTGAGATGCCATCTCAGTGAGATTACTTGAGGCGGGGCCAGAAGTTTAGCTCACAGTGTTGGGCAGGTCAAGTTTGACTTTTTGCACGATGTAGATGAAAATTCTGTTGGGTGCAGCATCAGCATCAAAAATGCAGTTTTGAATGTCATTATGCTGTATTGCCATGTTTTTATCAATCAGTGATTTGATGGAGCTTCATTATTAATTTCATTTGGTGTTGAAGGGAGCTTCTGTGTTGAAAGGCACAGTTTAATGGCCATATATGCATTTCACAAAGGAGGACCAATGTCATTGCGGTTTCATGTATAAATCACTTGTGTTATTGCCAGAGTGCGTGGCACAATGAAGTCATTATTCCGCTGTGCGACTGTTAATTCATTCATTTGCTGCGAAGTTAGCTCTCTGGCTGGCCAAGGCTTTGCTGGTCCTGATGTTTCTGAGATCATGCTCCTCAGGCTTCCCTGGAGCGCGTCCCCCCCCACCGTCAATGGCAGCCTGCTGGTCACCCCTCACGTCATTTCTTTGCTTTTTGCTTCCAGCTGTTG
The DNA here is from genome assembly GCA_026781065.1 of Mormyrops boulengeri. NCBI lineage: Eukaryota > Metazoa > Chordata > Actinopteri > Osteoglossiformes > Mormyridae > Mormyrops > Mormyrops boulengeri. The sequence continues at coordinate 6,866,864 of JAODLD010000008.1, read as the reverse complement.
AGTGAGAAGATAAGTGGTGCTGAAGGCACTAAGCTGGATGAAGACTTCCTGGAGATGGAGAGGGTAAGAAGACATTACAAAATAAGCAACCGCTAGTTCACTGCAATCAAATGTTCTTCCAATTGTATTTTAGGTCTAGTTAATGCTAGTGCTGTTTAATTGATTTCCAGTGTTTGACTGGCACATTATTTTTCTTTTAGAAAATTGAGGTGACCAATAAATCTGTCGTTGACCTCTTGTCCAAAACCACAGAGTATCTCCAGCCAAACCCAGGTAGGCCAGATCCTGTAATATTACTTTAGCCCAGTGTTTCCCATTCCGGCACTTGGGGATCTACAGACGGTACACGTTTTTCCTCCATTTTTTTGGGAGCAAAAATGTGGACTGTCTGGCAGGGAGCTCGGAGGGAGCAAAAACATGGACCAACTGTGGGTCCCCAAGGACTGGATTGGGAAACACTGGTTTAGATGGTTTTGAAACACTGACACATTTCAAGTTCTTTTGCTAATAGTTTAATTAATACAAAAAGTGGAGTATCCTCATAGTAATGGATGAGACCCTTCTTATTATAGTGTGTTATTTTCATTCGTTTGTCAACGGTGTCAGTCGATACCAAGCCTGCCTTTCGCCTGCAGACAGTAATGCTGTGCTCATGCACCGAATGTGGATGGTTTCTAAGCCTACAGAGCCAAACTGGGCATGGTGAACACGGTGTCCAAAATCCGAGGGCAGGTGAAAACCACAGGGTACCCGCAGACTGAGGGCCTCCTGGGGGACTGCATGCTGCGCTATGGGAGGGACCTGGGCGAGGAGTCCTCCTTCGGTGAGTCCTCTTCATGCTCCTCAGCAAGGGGGCGGGGGCCTCCTTTTGGAGCTTTCTTTTGGGCTCTGGGTTGCCATAATGCTTATCAGGCTTTGAGCTGAAATTCAGCCTGGGTCTTTCTCTGAGGTAGCTGATGCCACCTTGTGGACAGAGCATTTATTACACAGAAGTGATTGGCAGCTTGTTTCTGACTGAATGCAGCCATCAGTCTGTACTTCTGAAATGACATGCAAATGACATGCAAGCTGAGCTCCATAGAGACCCAACAGGTTATGCTCAAAAGGATTTGTGAATAGGTTTAATTTAATTGCTGAGCCATTTTTCTGTGATCTATAATATAATGCCATTTATCTAATGTGTGTTTAAACAACACTCAGGTTGCTAAAATCTTCTTGCTGTGTAATAAATATAGTTCTGATATTAACGAAGTGATGACATAATTGTGTATGTTCTTTTTTTCATTTAGATAAATAGGTATGGCTGCAGTAAATGTCCATCTTCTGTGTCACTAAGTTGTGAGCCCTGGCATTCTGTCAGGGGGGAGGTTTTTGTGGGGAAATCCATCCCATTGTCTCCATTTGGTCTCCTATCAGGATGCGCCTTGGTGGACATCGGTGAAGCCTTGAAGCAAATGGCAGAGATCAAGGACTCTCTGGACATTAATGTCAAACAGAACTTCATAGATCCACTGCAGAACCTACAAGACAAAGACCTGAAAGAGATTGGGGTGAGATTTAACGGCACCTTGGATGTGAGCAGTAATAACACCTAGAGATACTCCCCTGTTTGAAAAGCGGGTTCGGTAACTGAGAAACACATTCGGATGTAAACTCAAATGCAAATCTGTACAATCGTTTTATATATATATACACACATACACACATTTTAAGTAGATAAAGGGGAGACGGTTGTTATGAACCTGTCCAATTTAAAGATAAAAACACGAAAATGCAAAAACGTGTGAAAAATGTAGAGAGAAACATTCATCTTTATTGTGGCATCTTAATTACGCTGTGCATGTATTGTAGAAGCAAAAGGTGCGATAGTCATACCTTGCAAATATCCAAAGTGGCTTTGGGAACGGAAATGTTTGATTGGTTTAGGAAGATGGAGAGGCATGTACTAAATCATCAGGCAGCCAATCGCAAAGCACGGTTTTGAGAGAATGGTATAAATACAGGGGAGTCAGTGTGCTTTGTTTCCTCACGCAGCATCACTTAAAGAAACTGGAAGGTCGAAGGTTAGACTTTGATTACAAGAAGAAGCGCCAGGGGAAGATCCCAGATGAGGAGATCAAACAGGCTGTGGAGAAGTTTGAGGAGTCCAAGGAGCTGGCAGAGAGGAGCATGTTCAACTTCTTAGAAAACGACGTGAGTGCCGGCGGCCTATTGGCTCTCATCTTCCATTGTCTCTTATTGCACAGATTAAGTTAATGGACTAAATCAGGGGTTCTTAACCTGTTGGTTGTGATCCCTTTGTGAGTCGCAGCGTAATTCCAGAGGGATCGTGAAAGTCGTAAAAGAGTCATAAAACACCTATTGGACAGGCTCACCCTTTTCCTTTGGCATTATAAGGATGTATCGTTGTATAAGATTGAAATGATAAAATGAGAAACTTTGATAAACTGTCGATTGTTAGCCCACACAAGCCTATCAGAGCACAGAAACAAACATGATTCCAGCCTCATATGGTTGCCTTTTAATAACAGAAAACCTATAAACGAACTGCATGGCTAAGTTAGCAGAGCATGCCATATGCTACCACTTTGGTAATGTCATGGAAGGGGTGAGCGCTCCCTCAGAGCAAACTGTATACTGGTGAAGGAAGCGAGAGCTCAGCAACCACAGCATCATTTAAACATGAGATCTTGTGGATAAACACGGTAAAAAGACGTGGGTGGTGTGGTGGTACTTTAAAATCCGACACGCGACACGCTGGTGCTGTGCACTGCAAACACGTGCCAGTTAAAACTGGAAATACGACAAACTTATTTCACCATTTGGCATTGCCATCCGGACACATACAGGACGCAAGTACTGAAAGTCACCGACACCAGCAATTACGGTTAACATTTTCAATCTCAAATATGGGCCCCCGATGATGAAATGTGCTATGCTGTGGGGTAAGTTGAATTGGTTTTACATTTCAGTGTTTCCTTTTTTTGCAGATGAAATTTAGCTTTTAGCTAAATCTGGGACAGTTACTAACTGTCCACTGTAAAATAAAACTAACAAAATAAAATAAACACAGGTCGGGTTGCAACTCTAAACATGGGTGGCAATTAGACTTCAGTAGCGAAAAATAATTTAATGGCCCATGAAGGGCTGGACCCTCAAAATGGTTAAGAACCCCTGTACTAAAACATACGGGTACTGTCTCTTTTTTTCTCATACTATGTGCAGTAAATGTAAATGTCTTCAGTCATGGCTGTCATTGCTCCTGCAGGTTGAACAAGTGAGCCAGCTGGCTGCCCTGATACAGGCTGCCTTTGAGTATCACAGGCAAACCCTGGAAATTCTGGAGGATCTGAACGGCAAGTTGCAAAGCAGGTAGGAGCCCCGTGACCCCACTTGCCAGGCAGCACGACCTTTCCCATCTCCTTCTGAGGGCTCATGTAGATGACGATGTCGGTTTGTGTGTTTGTTAAATCGAGAGGTCCTTAACAACACCCCTTCTGCTTCTCAGGATAGCTGCGGCAAGCAGCCGACCGAAGAGGGAGTTCAAGCCCAAGTCCGTAATGACCAGCATAGAAGCCACTGAAAGCTCCCAGCACAATGGACTGTCATACAGCTCATCAGTCAAGTCCTCAGGTACTGCATCCCACCCTCGTACCCAAACGGGCGGGAGTTAAGCACTGCCTCAAAGCCGCAAACACATGGAGGACCAGCGTCACCTTCTGCTGCGCTCCGTGGCTGCGTAAGCCCCGGGTTACTGTGAAAATCTGTTAGGTGTAATTAGTCCCACACAGACCAGGGAAGGCTCTGTTTTGCTTGGGCCACGGCCCGGTCCTTTGCGTTTGTTATGGAATATCAGGTACAAGATGGAAATGTGAACACAAAGAAGGAACTGTGCTTTCTGGTACGGATCGAGGGTGGGGCAGCCGGTAGGGGGTGAACCAGGTCTGTGAGAGTAAAACGGCAGGTAACACTTGGCGAGATGAACTGTAGAATATACCCTTAGATAAGTACATTATAATGACTTTAATTGTTATTGTATTAACCCTTTGGCTCAAAGACTGCTAAGCATATGAAAGACATCCATGCTGTAAATCACTCAGGAGTCCGGAATGGCTGTTCATCATGAATTTAGTGTTTTTATGATTTATTAATGTGTCCATCCTTCATTGCAGATGTCCGTAACAACCACACTATAAATGGAAAAAGTAGGTATCTTCAAATTGCAAAGATTAACCTGCTTTGTAATTAGTCTAATTACTCCGTGACCTTAAGGTCTGTAGAGTCCTTAAAGGACTTAAATTACATCCAGATTTATTTAGCTGTTAATGGATTGTCTAAGTTTGATGCTTAACTTGCACACTGCTCTACACTGATTGTAATACTTGTAGCAGCATCTGCAATATTACGTCCCCAGCAAACACTCATCTGTTTTAAAATTTTTCTTTTTTTGTGTCTGTGGTTGCGCACCATACCAGTATAACTTGAGGGACACTAATTCCCTGTGTTTGTATGTTTCTTCTGCCCCCTTGTGGTGACAGTGTGAAACACCCACTGTCCTGAACAGATAAAAACATTTGAGCACTTTTGATCTAAAACTAGCTTATTTAAGTGTTCCCATGAGAGAGGCTGAGTGTTTTTTTGTGTCAGTGGGAGATCATTAGCTCATGCATGTCTCTGTCCATCTATTTCATTCGGCCATCTCGCTGTTTTGATCTCAACCAGCCGAACGGTTAATACCCAGAGCCCCCTCATGGTCTGAAAGCTCCCACAGCTGCCGTAAGTAGACCCCAGTGCAGTGCCACAGTACCCATAGCCTCAGCTTACCCCACCTCCCCCACCGGCGAGCCACGCTCATGTTTCTGGTTTAGAATTTGCCAGCTCGATTAGCCATGTATCTGGTAACTAACTCCACAGTGAGACGGCTGTATCTCTCTGCTGGAGCCCAGTGCTTCCCTCGTTGACTCTGCTGCCCCCCCCCCCCAGAGTCAGAAGTTCACATGGACCAGCCGTGCTGCAGGTCGCTGTACGACTTCGAGCCAGAGAACGAGGGCGAGCTGGGATTCAAGGAAGGCGACATCATCATTCTGACCAACCAGATAGATGAGAACTGGTACGAGGGCATGATCAACGGGGAGTCGGGCTTCTTCCCCATCAACTACGTGCAGGTCCTCGTGCCTTTGCCACAGTAAAGAGCGGCCGTGGACTCCAGTGCACAGAGCGGGTTTGTGACGCTTCATCCGGTCGGATCCCGCCATTTCCGCAGGCTCTGAAATGTCCTATTTTTCAATATTTATTTTGTACATGGAACTACTTAACTACTTGTGGTATAAGATACTGTGTGTACAGTATACCTTCAAGTAATCTTTTGCTTGATATATCGCATATAATGAGTGGTATATTCTGTTGCCGTCTTTGTACATTTCCTTTGAAAATGTAGATTTGATTTACCTGCCTGCCGTGGTCTTAAGTGTTTTTTTGAAACACAATTTTAAACTGTGAGTATTTGAACTGAAACTTTATGAATGTCCTTACCGAGTCCTCTCTGTTTACATCGTACGACTTACTGTGTTGCAAGAAATCAAAGTAAGTATTATGAGCTCCTTGTTTAGGGTCTCTGACATTATGGCGCCCTCCATTCAAGTGCTTTCTAAATGTCTCATGTATTGCACTAAAGTGTCACACTTTGCTCCCATCGATGCATGGTCTCCCTTTTCTTTTCCCTTATCAAACATTGCACTGTCTTTTCTTGCCATAATAAGAAACACATATGTATATTGGTCACATTTATGACTCATCTATAGGGTAAATATAGAAAATGGAGACGGTTATAGACTTTGAATTGTATGTTTCTGGTGAGAGAGTTTTGCCCCCCGCCCCCCCAAACGTCAATGCCTGTCAGTCTGATAACATTACAGACTGGAGATGTTAATAAAGTGTCAGTCGCCGTCTTGCCTTCACTCTGACAGCATGAGATTTGCTGGACCTTATGGTCAGACTGACTGGAAAAAACGGAAAACAAAACACAAAAATAAACGGAGAACATAAGGATTCAGCATAGAATGTATTTTCTGTGGAGAAGTTTCTGGAAAAGCTCACAGAAGGGGAAACTGTAATTCACCAAATGACAACACACCCTTTTCATTAGCATTAATGTCACGTGTAGGTTAAATACTGTAATTAAATGAGCTCGTTTTTTTAGTCTAACACTCTCTCTAGATACATGCAGACATCCAGAATAGTCAGGATTAGACTAGATACAACAGTCTCTTTCACATCTTTATTTTGTTTTTACCATTACTGGACCAATTTAGCAAATAAGAAACCAAATAAGTTTTAATGATATTTTAATTACAGGGAAATTCATGCAGGTATTTTAATACTGTTTACTGGTAAGGTGTTTGAATTAGTAAACACAGTGCTGACTTTATACCAAACCCAGGTAAATGTTTTTAGAGACATGGTCCAGAAAGCCCAGGAATGCAGAGAACCTCTCTGTTCATCCTGTGGGCTGGAACACACTTTTAGACCTCTGATGTTACAGACAGAGGGGGAAAAAAACGTGATGAATAACGTTGCGTTAAATTCCATTTATCTTTGATGTTCTTTGGTGGTTTAGTGACAGAGACTGGGAAGTGGTAACTGAGGCCACAGGTGACTTTAAAGTGCCAGGTTCAGATCCTCCAGTTTCACACAATAAACTACTGGTTTTGTCCAGTCTGCCTGGTCCATCCTTGGTCACTCTGTATTCATTTTCCTGCAGACTTGATTGAAAAGTGGCCACATTTTGTTAAAACGATAACTTTTTTTAGGTGTTTTTGATGACTACAATGATATGTATGTTACATAAATAAAGACACTTTGTTGGCTGCACGGCTGCTTCATTTTCTGTGTGTCTGTTCTCTGCTTTACTGCCGTTCAGGGTCTACAAATCTCACCAAATGACTGCAAATGAAATTACAAGTGAATCGCTCGAGGCGATGGTCTGTAAACTTGCCACAGGTTTACATTAAAACAGAGGCACTGAGGTTTTCACTGGTTTAAGACTTACACACTGTGAAGTGGTCCTTCAGTCAAAATACGTCCACCCAGGGCCCCCGCGTATGCGCGGCTTTAAATCCAGACCTCGGTTCCCCGAAGCTTGGCGCTCCTTCCTTTGCCGGCCTTGCTCTTCAGACAGTCTGGTCCTTTGTGATCATCTTGGCTTGGAGGTTTGGCATCTGTCTCCCCTTTTAGGGGGGAGCAGTCTCCAGTGAAGGTCCAAGCTGGCCGATGTTTCCCCGCAAGGTCCAGTGTGGGCAAAGATGCAATACTGGAGAGCTCCCTGTAAGTGAGGGATGCTGTGGAGTGGCTGTCCTGGGCTATAGATTCGTACCCTTTCCAGGTGTTTGGGATGCGAGATGACGGCTTCAGCCTTTTCCAGCCCAGGTGGTTGAGCTCCAGGAAGTTCAAGATGATGCAGAACACGCTGACACAGAACATGAAGAGGAGGAATATGGTTTTCTCTGTAGGCCGTGAGACATAGCAGTCCACCTGCTGGGAGCAGGGGGACACTGAGCAGAGATAGTGGGGAGGAACCTGGAACCCAAAGAGGAGCCACTGGGCCAAGACGAAGCTCAGCTCCAGGGTTGCCCGGAAGCATACATGGATGACGTAGCATTTGGACAGGACTCGGGACTGGCCCGTGCTATCCTGAGGTGCTGCCGCATAGTTGGAGAGAGCTCCTGGGCTTTGCCGGCCGCCCCGTGCAGCTGCGCCATCTAGCACGTCCACCAGACTGTGACCCAGGTGTCTGTGCGATCTGACAGAGCAGCTGTCGGAGTCGCACATCCTGCCACGCGTCTCCTGCGCCGCCTCCGTTCGCTCCCCTGCCGGTCGCTTGGACAGGCTATGCCAGGTGTAGATGACGAAGCACAGCGAGGGCGTGGACACCGTGACGATTTGGAAGACCCAGAAGCGGGGCTGTGAGATGGGCGCAAAGCCGTCGTAGCAGACGTTTGGGCAGCCCGGTTGGGCCGTGTTGCACACGAACATCTCCCGCTCGTCCGCGTACACGTCCTCTGCTGCCACGGCAACCACCAGCAGCCGGAAGACCACCATGACGGTGAGCCAGAGCCTTCCGATCATGGTGGAGTGCTGATGCACAGCATCCAGAAGTCTCTTCAGCAGAGTCCACTCTGTCATGCCTCCGGAAGGGCGCAACTCGAAACGGATCCACGGCTGGCCCCTGCGGCGCTGTGCTCAGGCGATAGGGCGCCGTGGCTCTGAGCACGCTGCTGTGGGACCATTGCTGTCACACGCCGGCCCTTTCTACCCTGGAGATAAGCACCCGTGCCCACCCCCCCAGACTACTTGACCAACGTCACGTGGGAGACCCGCCTGTCTTTGGGGCTCCAGTTTGAAATGGGGATGCTGCACTCCTATTTTAGAGGAGACTGATAACAGCAGGTGATAACATTCTCCACAGATTACACCGTGCGGAGAAGCAAGATGGTCTTCCTTTACATGGAAATACTATTAAAGGAGAAGCTTGTTTTTTCACATTGTCAGTGGTTGCCAGAAACTTGTGTACAAGAACAATTGCAGGCAGTTAATGTAAAATAAACATTTAAATAAATATAATTCTCCAAGTTGCACTTACAATCTTAATTTTTTTCTTAGCTTACGACTGAATTATTCCATGTCGTAATGCTTCCATAAATATATTTGATTTCAGTTAGAGTTTGGAAGGATGATGATATTTGCATCCTAAATTACGAGTTGTGGTGTCATAAACCATCAATGATTGTCCCTAAGTGAAGCATAACTGTGCTTTTCAAGAGGGCTTGGAATGTGGACTATTCTGCTGATTAACAGTATGAGAATGTAACCTGTCATCCAGGAATTAAGTTTCTCTCAAGGAGTTATCCTTGGTGTGTGAGTGAGACCGAATCCCAGAAGCCCTGGCCCCCGCCCCCCGGGGGGGCGGGGGGGCCGGGGGGGGTGGGCCGGGGGGGGGGGGGGGGGGGCCCCGGGGGGGGGGGGGGGGGGGCGGGGGGCGGGGCCGGG
>JAODLD010000008.1:6843731-6854066 GCA_026781065.1 Mormyrops boulengeri | reverse complement strand
CCCCCCCCCCCCCCCCCCCCCCCCCCCCCCCCCCCGCCCCCCCCCCCCCCCCCCCCCACTCAATGTCTGCTTAAATGTGTATCTGAGACCAAATCTTTCACTCATTGTGTACTGTAGTCTCCATGTTTTACCACTGTTGCTAATTATTCTATAAATTGATTTAGAGTTAATCGTTAAGTTATCGGTTGTATCTGATTGCAAGTGTTGCTGAGAAATGGACAATGGCAAGAAAAGCCAGTGGTACTTTCCATGTTGTGAAAACAATGGTGTCTGCAGAAAAAATTGTGTAGTGGCCATCAACAGCCATTTATATTAATGGGGTGGCCAGGATGCGCTGTGTCTCTTTCTGGCTTCGCTTACAAAATTAAATAATCCATATTTCCTTTTTATTATGTTTATGTGGAGTGGCCACATCTGGCAACCCCTTAGTTCCGCCCCTGTGTGTAGATTACTGAAGTAATACGCTCCATCTCCACAGATCAGTGAGCTGATTTTCCTTGAGTGACGTGAGTCACTTACTACACTCCACTCATAATAGAGAGATAAGCCCACTCTTTTTGTCAGTGCCACAAGGAAATAATATCACCGAATATTTTCTTTTACGCTTAGATTAAGATGTCTGATCCTGCACAGGACAAACAGTTGAAGAAAATTTCTGCATTTCTCTGCATTTCTGAATGAGCAGGGTTGTAAAATTGGATCATGAATTCAGAATATGTTTTTAAACTTAATAAAAAAATTAGAATCATGAGAAGTGGGTAGTTCAGTTCCAGACAAAAAGTCCAGACTGAGATTTTATTTCAACCAGCCAGTTGAGCATAAAGAGTCACAGTCACAGAGTACTCAACTGGTTGGTTGAAACAAAATCTTGGTCTGGACTTTTACTCTCTGGAAACCTGAACTACCCACCACTGATCAGGAGGAGGTACAATTAGAAGCAGATAGAAGAGTAATGCACAGCAGACATTTCCTTTGACGTCCTGCAGGATGGTTTACGACTCAGAGCCGAGTGTCCTGATTATGTGTCCTCCTGGGTGTGGGATTCCTGGGTGTCCTTTGATGACCCTTCATTTAGGATCTCCTAAACACGGACCCATTGTCTGCCAATTAAAGGTGATTAAATTAAAAGCATGCTAGGGAATGATTCTTAAAATCCAGAGGAAAGTATAAATATATAGGTGTTCTGGTCTCGCAAAAAACTCACTATAGATTGCATCAATTCAGGGTTCATCAAGTGTCACCCTACTTTGTACACAGAATTACAGTATATTAGTTCATTGGCTGATATCCTTAACCACGACACCCCCTGCAGTCTTTATTTTGAAACGTTTCAGGGAAGCTTCTGCCAGGTCTTCACCCAGTGTTTTATTTCCATGCCAGGTCTCACGCTCTTGTCCTGTGCCACGTGGGGTCTGAGCGAGGAGGAGGGGTGCAGGGCTCATGGCCCCTTTCCTGGCCACCATGGTGTCTCATGAAGCCACAAGCTCAGCACTGGGCAGCCCAGCGACGCTGCCGGTGAAGGCCGCACTGGAGCATGACAGCGGGAGTGAGAGCCAGCCGGAGGTCGTCATCGACAACTCTGCTCCGCCGGTGGCCGTGAGCTCTGGTAGCAGGTAGGTCTGCCCCAAAGATCCTGCGAAATAGATCTGTCAAGGGAGGACGGTCCTCCTAATACTGGACATCTTGCTTTTGCTAAGTTTGACGAACATTGGTTCATTTTTTTCTTTCATTTTCAAACTCAAGGCCTCCAGCCATCAAGGCATCGGAACAGGGGCTGTGTTTCTCTCAGCAGGCTAAACCTCTGTGCTTGTGATCATAAGTCTGCCAGTTTGAGCCCATATTATTGTTATTATTATTATTATCATCATGAAGTAAAGATGCACCCACACATTGCTCTGTCCAGCCTCTGCAGGTGAGCATATTCCTATGTTTTGTGTGTTTATCCATGACAACAAATAACACACAATAAAACACATGCTTTAGAAATCTGTGCACCTTGCAGCTTCACAGGAAACACTGGTTTGAATTAATGCGGTGATGTCATATGATGAAGACTGTGATTCAGTGTGCGAGATACGGGGGGGTCCGACACCCCCGATTAACCCATGAGACCCCCCGAAAGCCTCAAAAGCAAAATTCTAAGGGGGTCTCCGGATCGGTATTGCGCAACAATAGGGAGATGGGGACCCCCCCCGAATATTGCATTGCTGTGATTGGTTAAAGAAGTGAAATGCAAGCCCCTCCCTTGTTGACCAAGGGATACATCAAACTTGGTAAAATCGGGACGTGCTCCTAATACTACCTGTGGGTGGGTTTCTGACCCGTACAGTTTTCAAACTCAATAAATCCTGCTGGAACAGAACTGATATAAGGGCCCCCCTACATGGGCGCGTTTTTAATGCCACACGTCAAACTGGCCTTTAACACGCCAGCATCCTTTCTGCAGTGTAAGATGTTGCAGCAGTCATGTTTCTCCTGAGTGGTTCCTGATGGTGTCTTTTGCACGGACGTCTCCGCAGTGAGGAGCTCTTCTGCCGGATCTGCCACGAGGGTGGGGGGGCGGAGCAGCTGCTGTCCCTGTGCGAGTGCTCTGGCTCACTGGCGTCGGTGCACCGCAGCTGCATGGAGCGCTGGCTGACGGCGTCCAGCACCGGCCGCTGTGAGCTGTGCCGCTTCGAGTTTGCCCTGGAGCGCCAGCCCAGGCCGCTCACTGAGGTACGGAAGCACCGCGCTCCCACCGCCCGGCTCGCCGCTTTTAACTTTGAAACCACTCAACGTGAAAATGAGATTAGATGCTGGCGGCAGCCAGTGAGGAAGCTTCTCGTATATTAATGGACATTATCTCATGTACACACTGGGCTGGGGGGCTGCATGGGACCAAGTAATCAGTTGATGGCATTCCAGGCCCAACATGAGCAGAGGACTGTGGGTAATACATGCATAGCACAGAATCATGGAGTGGTAACAAGTAAAAGCAGGTGTATATAACTTTTATTTTTAGGGTACATGTTCAGCAGTCCTGGATATATTTTTACAAAGAGCCAGAGGTGGATAGTTCAGGTACAAAAAGTAAAAATCCAGACCAAGATATTGTTTCAACTAACCAGTCGAGTATAAAGAGTCATAGAGTAGTCAGCTGGTTGGTCTGGATCTTTACTTTCTGGAACTGAACTGTCCACCTCGGCACAAAGAGTGAACAGATGTAGCTAATTAGCTACTAAATCTGCCCACTGTTGTCACTTGTTAACCCCCCCCCCGCTGCTCCCCAGTGGCTGCATGCCCCCTCTATGCGCTACCAGAGGCGAACGTTGTGTGGGGACGCCCTCTGCTTCATGTTCATCACGCCGTTGGCCTCGCTGTCGGGGTGGCTCTGCATACGCGGAGCCGTGGATCTCTACCACAGCAACAGCATGGAGGCTGCGGGACTGCTGGTCCTTACCGTCGCCCTGCTCGCCATCTACCTCTTCTGGACGACCGTAAGCGGCATCCGCCTGCCGATGAACACGGTTCTCTGCAGAAAGCAGTGGGACGCCGAGCTCTTATGCAACTGGGTACAAATAGAAACACAAACAGACATTCTTCCAAGCGAGCAATTTAGCTTAAATGTGATATTTTTGGCAGCGAATCACTTGCGAGTGGGTGGGTCAAAACTTGTGTTACAACCAAATATGGGAATGATGAATATATTTGCAACAATGGTACTAAAAAAGGGAAGAAACAGAGCATTGATGATATAACTGCTTTTTTTGAAGCTGCTGACTTAGTAGTTCAGTTCACTGCAAAAAACAGCTTAGTGGTAACCGGATGAACCTTACTTCAACTATCACTATCTAACTATCAAGTTGATCGAAATAACATTGTGACCTTAAAAGCACACGTAACCCATATATCAGCCAGTGACTACATCTCTCCGCACCAGCCACCATTCCCATCTTCTGCTTATGTAGAGTGACCAGTAGTGAAGGACAAAATGATGCTTCATGAACCATTCGCTGTATTTTTTGACCCCACTAAATGGTGCTCTTTGTTCAAAAAAAGGGCACAACACATGCCCCAAATGCGAACCAAGAGCACCATCTAGTGGGGTCAGCAAATACAGGAAATGGTTCACGAAGCTTCATTCTGTTCACTGCTAGTGACCGAATAATCCATGTCAGGACACTTTGAGCTACTTTACTGTAGGTTTTACAAACTACTTTACAAATGAAAGGCTCCTCTGCTCAGTTAAATGGTTCAGCTCTTCTTGTGCTTTGACTGATTTGTTTCCTTGATTGAAAGACTCATCCAACTGTTTCACACTAACATTAGTGACACATGCATGATTATAGGAGACTGACCAATCAGCAAGAACTCAGTGCGTAAGTGAAATCCAGGCGCTTTTAATTGAAATGGTAGTTTACAAATCTTGCCCTGGCTTAAAGTGTCCTCCCTGACATGGATTATCTGGTCACCCTAGCTTATAACATCCTAACGAGAGGGTCTACAGCCTTTGTCCAAAAACCCAGGTTTGATATATTCATAATCCATCTGAATATACAGATGCTCCTCTACTTATGAATGAGTTACGTTCCGAACAGCCGTTCATAACTTGAAATGTTTGTAAGTTGTTATTCAACATTATTTTAAGGGTATACGCAAGTACAAAGAACTAGGATGCTGGGAGTACGCATGCTACGCTGCTATGCGGCGGGAGTAGCGGCCAGAAGTCATACTAGGCGGAAATGGAGTGCAAAAATTGATGTTGCGGACAGGAAACGGGAGCACAAGGAACAGAATTTGGACTTGCAGTCCTCTTCGTTCGTATGTCTGAAAGTTCGTAAGTTGAACGTTCGTAAGTAGAGAAGTGTCTGTATATGTGAAAATTGTCATTACATCTCATGGGATTGACATACACAATGACCAGCATTTTCTAGAGCATTGGTTTAAACTTTAATTCATGACCACTCAGATTTACACAGAATTGTCCTCTCTTAATGATACAGTAACAGGAAAGATTACACACAACAGGATGTGGTGTCAGACTGTTGCCTTGCCCAGCGGCAGATCGAAACGTGTCAATTTCGACAGGTTTCCCTGCGATACCATGTCCACCTGTTTGAGATGTGGAGGCAGACAAATCAGCGAGTGCGACTCCAGATCCCTCAGCCTGAGGGCCTCCTGCGCAGCCGGCTGGAACCACCGCCGCGCTCCTCCAGCAAGGACCCCAGCAAGGAGACCGTGGTGTAGCCTGAAGATTTAACATGGCCCCTTTAAGGATGGACCTTGGAATATTTAAAATTTGTATAGTTCAACTTTGTTTTTATTTTTAATGGTTCTTTGAAAAATTTAACAGGGAGTAAGAATGCAAAGCACCCGCCAAATCTACTTCTGGACAAAGCCACGCCGGACGAGACACCCGGAATTCCCCCGGGCGTGCCGGGCTGCTCAGTTTAGGAGCAAGCGGAAAATCCCTCATCCAGTCTGCAATCTGGAGTGTTCTGTCAATAGGAATGAACAATCTGGAGTCTAATCATTTTAACTAAAAACCTTTATTAAAGTGATACAAAATAGTGTTCTGTACATTTCGGTGCGTGACACTGGATAAACAGAAGCTACTGCCATTTCAGTAAAGAAACTGCTGACTTTTCATATTATTCATTACAATCTTTGTACAGTTTGTCAAATATAGCTTTTAACTAAGTAAAGGCAAATTAATTCCAAAGCAGCATTTAGGCATTGCCAACAGTGGGAAGGGCAGAAAGGCTAGCTTTCTGATAAAACGCTCCTCTGTCCACTAGGAGGCTGTGACGGAAGGAAATGGGTTCAGGGGGCGGGATTATGCCCTGGAAAATCACAGTGCTGCAGATTTCACTGGTCATTTCCTGCTAGGCTGTCAGGCAGTGATTGGACAGTGAGCGGCAGCCCCACCCACTGCCTGCTGGGGTCTCATTTCTCCCATCACTACTTGCTTCGTGTACCTTACAGGCAACAAATCCTGGATAACGCTGGCAGAATGTCACTGAATCGGCTCATCGCAACCTTCACATTAAAAGTATGTTTGGCTCAAAGGCCATGAGCTGCAAATATTCTGGGGTATGTTTACAAAGCAAAATACAAGTATATTACTAACAGCAACTGGAAAAATTCAGTTTAAAGGTATTCTTTAATTTAAATAGTTAAGTTGGATATGCAAGAGACACAGCATTCAAAAAGGTTCTCATAGAACCTCCTAAAGTTGACAAAGGAAAATAAACATTTAAATATTTATAGCCCAATTAAGGCACAGTCTCAGGTCTTTACTGACTCTCCAGCAGCACCTAATCAAAGGGAAAAGTGCCAGAATCTGGCTCAGGACAAATGTGAGCAGCAAGGCATTAGGAGGCTCACTGAAGCTGAAAGCACATTACTGACTGTCCCCCAGTGGGATGGCTCCCTCTGCTGGCAAGGAGGCAGTATGACAAAGTGAGCCATTTCCAGGATAACAAAAACGGTCACATTTAAGTGAGGTTAGCATGGGGGGTTAAAACCGGCTCAGACTCATTGTAGACCACCCTGCAGGGCACTTTAATTTACATCAGTTTTCATATCATAATGAATTGCAAGTTTCTCATGATTTATAATCGGTACATCGAGAATGCCAAATTTAGTACAAGCAACTGTACCAATGCATGTCAAAGTCCTGTATAGAGGGTTGCCCTCAAGAAGCACAAGTGTTTAAAGGCTTCTTTGGGGGGGGGGGGCGTGTTTGACGTCACTACCGATGCTGGAGGTGACGACAGGAGTACGTTCTCCTGGTTGCTCCATGGTGACGTCACCTGCGATTCAGACCTGCCCGCTCGTTCAGGAACATGAATGGCAACATGAAGGTCAGGTGTGGCCGAAAAAAATACTTCAGAAACGAAGACCAAAACAAGGACGGTTACATTTTGCTATAGATGTCATCAAAAATACCCAGAATACTGTTATGTTGTCACAGCACAGGATGGATTCCGAGGGAGCAGAGGCTGTCTCAAACCCCTCTGCCACCCAGATTTTGGGTTTCTAGGTCAATCCAGGGGTGCTACATTACTGCACAGCTGGCTTCATCCGGTCCCATCCGGCCCTGTTGGAAAAAAAGGGGGGGGGGGCTTTATTCTCCAGCCCTCAGGACAGATAGAGGAACCACTGGCATAGCAAGGACGACACTCAGCCCTCAAAGCTGGGGGGGCACTTAAGCAGCCAGGGGCAGGGGGCAGACGGGCGAGTTCGGTGGGTTGGGGGACAGCAGTAAAGCCGCTCGCGTCTCGCGGCCTTTGATGCCATGGCAAACCACAAACTACAATTCAGCTGCAGGCAAGCAGAGGGGTGGGGGGTGAAGCTAGGGGGCCATTGCTGTGTCACACGCCTCACCTCCAGCATGGGGCCTGCACAGAGGGGGGCGTGGCTCATGACACCAAACAACATTTCTTTTTTCTTCTTTTGGGCTTAAACCCCAAAACCGCACCGGACGGACGGACCAGAGAACGAGAGAGAGAGTTAATATAAAGCCTTTCTGGGAACCTTCTTCACACCAAGGTCAGACTGCATACTACAGGCACTCTAACCCGGATGGTCTCTTCCAGAATCACTTCAAAAGCATCTGTGGTTGTGGTGATGGCAGTTTACCTGTCGCCGTAGATGCGCCTCACTTCCTGCCATCTCCTCCTCGTCCTCGAGCTCCGCCTCCGAGTCGCCATCGCCGCCTCCTGGGACACGAGTCAGCCTCCTCTCTGCCACCTCCTGCTGGAAACAGCCTTGCCTTCAGCAGCTGCCCCCATCCTTGGGTGGTCCGGGGAAGGCAGAGGGGCCACACACTTACCTCACTGCGGGGGTTTACCAGGGCGATCCGCACATCGTCCATCGCCCCCCAGTTCCGCTGGGTTTTCCACACCAGGTCAGTGGGAGGATTGGAGTCCACACCAGCACCTCCACCCCAGATCTGGAGACAAGACATGTGACGCCACAGTTACTGTAATGCAGTGTTTCCCAACCCGGTCCTCAGGGACCTATAGACGGTCCATGTTTTTGCTCCCAGCTCCTGGTAAAATGTGGACTGCCTGGCAGGGGGGCTGGGAGGGAGCAAAAACGTGGACCGTCTGCGGGTCCCCGAGGACCGGACTGGGAAACACTGCTGTAAAGGGACAAATACACAAACTGCATCCTCCATCAGGCAGGATGCTCCAAAATCCTGGCCTACACCCACCGTGACAGTACGTCCTCCACCCAGGATGTACGACAGCGGGATCTGAAAGGCGATGTCGGTGGCGGCCGCGTGACTTTTCCGGAGGACCCAGCCCCCTAAAGGCTGGTCCTAAAAGAGGAGCATCAGACTTAAATCCCCCCCAAACATCTTTTCAAGGTGAAGAATGCCTCATCAAAAAAGGCCTTACGGTTTCAGAATTGTTGCGCAACTTCACGTAATTGCCCTCCGGGTCGATCTCGTCGATGGACACGCTGCCGCGGGCTGAGGCGTGCTGCGTGATCCTGTAGCCAGAGCCCCCAGAGGACCGGCTTCCCAATTTCCGCTTTTTGCCCCTGAGCCTGCGGGTGGCCTGCACGTGTGTGCGTGACACGGCCCCATGCTGCGAGGGGCTGGGAGACAAGTTCAGCCTGGGGGACAGAGGGAACGGCATAGAGGAACCAGTTTGTTCTACAAGTAGGTGCAGTATCATGGTGGGCAACATTACTGTGTCAACAGCAGCTGAGGGCCCAGCAGGAAATGGTTCCTATGACAGGAAGTGACATCACCTCTGCTCCTCCCCTTCCAGCATCTTCCTGTATGCATTGATCTCCATGTCCAATGCCAGCTTCACATCCAGCAGGTTCTCGTATTCCTCCAGCTGGGCCTGCATCTTCTGCCGCACCTCCGCCATCTCCTGCTCCTTCTCGGTCAGCCGCCTCTGGCTGGCCCGCCGTTCCCGTTCCAGCAGCTCCTCCAGATCACGCAAGCGGCTCTCCAGGGCAGAGTTCTGTGACGGATGCACACACACAGATGTCTGGCAAAACCATCCTTCACATTTATTGTGGAAAACCTGTAGCTATTCATACGTCAAAGCCAGATAACAGTGGAATGCTCTGGACAATATTTCTGTTTTTTTCCTTTAATGTGCAATATAGCTTTATGTGCATGTGAATAGTCGGCAAAGGCTTAAGGCCTAAAGAACATGGCAACTCTCACCACCGAAACCACTTCTCTAATCTCTCTGAAATGCCTTGTTGGCATTTCAGCCCTTACTTCCATGACATGGTGAGGTCACCTTGTAACAATCCTTATTGGCCGCCTACCTGTAAGAATCTGTCTGCAGACTGCAAGACTGGGGCAGAATGTGTAAGGCAAGCTTACCAATGAAAGCACACTGGGCTCATCGGGGGTGAGGCTTAGCACTAGCAGGTTGTTTCAGACAGAGGGTTAATAGATATGTACAGTATGAGAAATGTTTTTTTTTGGAACATTGGAACATGCAAATCTATTCTAACAAAGAAAATAAGCATAAAAAAAAAAAAGAGACAATTGTGTGATACAAGTGCGCCATCTGTTGTCTTTCTGGTGGTACTACAACAGTGAGTTTTGTGGCAGACGGTCTTATTAGAAAAGCACCTGCTTCTGAGACTGTGTGAGCTGCGATGACAGACTGTCGAGCCTCAGCTTGGTGCCGGCGAGCTCCTCCATCGTGGAGCTGACAAGGTCGCTGCTTTTCACCGCTGCTTGCTGTGCATTCTCCAACTGAGCGGACGAGACAATCGCACATTAAATTAGAGGTTTATTAGTCATTGCAGAACAACGAACTGGAAACAGCTAAGCGCTAATCTAAATGGCTAAAACTTGCATCTGGAACAGGAGTTCCCATATCAAACCAGTCAGTGACAGGCGCTACATTCCCCTTCTACACTCGCCCTCTCCTCCCTCTTCGTGCAGGTATGTGATCCAGACCACCCCACTGCAGCCGGTGTGCCTCACCCGACCGCTTCAGAGGAACACAGAACAGGCTAGTATTTCAGCAATTCGGACTGCAGCCATAACCTTTGCAGACACATGCGCTCTTAAAAGGCAACACGCCACAGGTCATTACAGGGGAAAAACCACTACTGAATCCTTTTGTAACATTTTTTCTCAAGTTTGCATTGTGCTCCTACGCAGATATTCTCCCATGAATCTCATATCTCTTGCTAACAGTGCATTGAGTTACCCCTCTGGGGTCTAGGGGTAGGAAACACTTTCACTGACTGGGGCATGGTCACACATTTCATTCAATATCATAATCTTAATTCATGGCAAATTATTTCTTATATATTTGTTTTGCCATTACACTCATCTTTATTTTAATGTATATTGTAAAT
>JAODLD010000008.1:6787993-6813222 GCA_026781065.1 Mormyrops boulengeri | reverse complement strand
CCCCCCCCCCCCCCCCCCCCCCCCCCCCCCCCCCCCCCCCCCCCCCCCCCCCCCCCCCCCCCCCCCCCCCACACCGCAGGGGGGTGTTCCACGAAGCAGGATTTGTCAGTTAGCTGTCCAATAAGAGTTTTGGTAAGGAGCATTCCTATTGGACAATCATGAGCTTAAGTTAACCCATCTAACTGACAATTCCTGCTTCATGGAACACCCTGCAGGTCAGTATGTGGGTGGAGCTCTGGAGTTCCTGCCTTTTATGGGCCCTCCCCCATCCCTGTTTAATATGTCCACACACCACCCTGATGAATGGGCGTTAAGCGGTACAATAGGCTAACGCAGCTGAAAGTTGATCAAGGTGTTTCACATATACAGGCCCTTGTCTCTGGGAATCAGATCTCTGCGTTTTCAGTGATTAGTTTCAGTTAAACTTCATTCAGCATGGGTTGTGGGAACAGGTGACTTGGCAATATAAAAATATAGGTTTTAAGCTTTTACTGATGCTTTTTGGACTAGTGTACACCATTTCTAAAATAAAATAATTTTATGACTATATGGCAAATTCATCATCTGGAGATGTGGTCTTGCCAAAACACTCCACGGCAATTTTCCCTGCTGCAGATTTTATTATCTGACTTTATTAATCATCAAATTTATTATCGCAAAATATGCAAGTCGCATTTTTTATACGACATCTTATAGGACTAGTGTTATAGTCAGTGGGATCTTTACTGCTGCTCACCAGAATTGTCCCAGTCCATTTCTTTAACATTGTCCAGTCTGGATATCCTCAGTGGTTGCCGTAGCGACTGGCAAAGGCCTTAAGGCTTACATGATGGGGCTCCTGTAATTTAATGTCTGAAGCTGTATGGGAGAATGGCCTGTTAACCTGTCATATTTAACACCAGTGCCATCATTAAAATCACTTAGCCCATTTCTTGTGAAATTCATGGCACCCACTAATTTCCATAAACGTGAAACCCATGTCTCATGGATTAACCTAAATCTGCTTTTTCCTTGGGGGAGGGGGGAGGTAGCAAGCTTGGTACCAGTTTAAAAGAATGATGAATGTTCAGGCTCAGGCTAATTGGTTTATGAAAACTACAATATACATCTATGTATCTGGCCATGCGCCCCCTACAGGTGGAGGCGAACCCTCCCTCTCCTGTACTTTGGGTCTCCAGCCGCCTCTTGACCCAGCAGCACAGCACAGTATGTGCTTTCGGGGCTGTATGATCACCGTTGTGTTTGCATTCAGACTTTATTTTCCTGTTTTTATTGGAACCTACAATCTGCCTCTTTTGACTTAAACAGGAATAAGTTATGGTTCAATCAAAGTGGACGTTAGCTTACATTTTTGCCAAGGATTTCTTTCTTATGTTTGGATTATTATAATATTGCACAAATAAAAAACACGAACAATTTTTAGCATCAACCTTTCCATGAAAAACAGACAAGTCATTAATCAAGGAATTATATTTATGCCAGTTGCTCATCATAATGTGGACGAGGAGCTGGTTTAGACCTCAGTACTAAATGTGGGAATGATTCTGGTCTCGTTTGATTTGCTAACAGAAATGTGTAGCCAGTGTCAGCCATCTGGCACTGACTAAGAAACCTAAGTCTTCTGAGCTTATCGCTTTGTGGGACTTGTGAGTTCGCGGAGTACATGAGCGCGTTAAATCTCTGTGTGGGTGTAATAGCCAGCGGATGTTATTTGTTAAGAAACAAGCAGAGAAGCTGATGAATCTGCATGTTTTTTGTTAAATTAATGATGCAGCCCAACTGCAACAGAGAAAAAGGCCGCTATTTCGACTCCTTCCTTGGCTTGTGCTTGCATTTCAGCCACGGGACGTGTGAGGACATGTCCTGTCCCGTGAAGAAATGTGAGGACGTGGTGCGTCCTGTGAGGACGTGACCTGTCCTGTTAGGATATGTGAGGGCGTGGTGTGTCCCGTGAGGACATGACCTATCCTGTGAGGACATATGAGGACGTGGTGTGTCCTGTGAGGACGTGACCCGTCCTGTGAGGACATATGAGGACGTGGTCTGTCGCGTATGGACGTGACCCGTCCTGTGAGGACATATGAGGACGTGGTGTGTCCTGTGAGGACGTGGTGTGTCCTGTGAGGACGTGACCCGTCCTGTGAGGACATATGAGGACGTGGTCTGTCGCGTATGGACGTGACCTGTCCTGTGAGGACATATGAGGATGTGGAGTGTCCTGTGAGGACGTGACCCGTCCTGTGAGGACATATAAGGACGTGGTGTTTCCTGTGAGAATGTGACCTGTCCCATGAAGACATGTGAGGACATGACGTATCCCATAGAAATTGTGTCTCCTACCTGTCTGCTCCTGCCCATCTGAGGCATGTCAGGGAGCTGGTCCTCGCCCCGCTGGATGGGCTGCCCCCATTTCCCCCTTTTTTCTAGGGCTACATTACTCCCTGGAGCCCTCCTGGGTTATTTCCCGCTGTTTTGATCACCACAGTAGGACCATTATTCATCGGGCCAGTGACTTCGTGGAAATACTAGACCTTTTCAGTGTTTCGAGTGGCTCATTTCATTTTTAATATTCTGTCATTGCCAGAGTGCCCCCCCCAAACCCCAACCCCCCCCCCCACCCCAATCACCCACTCAGTTTGCTGAAATGTCAAATGAGAGGAAACACTGTGTAGTTTAGCAGCTCTTTATTAATTTTCAGGAATTTTTCATTCTCTCCTCATTTGAAAGGCCTTATGTTTGCCAACACCCTTAAATATGCCCAGAACCACCCCCACCCCCGTTCAGGGATCTTGGTTGAGGAGTCAGGTTAAGTAGTGTTCGGTATTTTTAAAGTTTTTAAGGAAACGTTGGTGATGGCAGAAATTTACCAGAGAGATCTGTACACCCTCGCATGGATGACACCATTGACACCATGAGTTCCATTTACCTGCTCCGAACCTTTTCCGTCGGGCGTGTCACATGTCGACGGCTCTCCCTGGATTTGTTGATATCCATTCCCCTGGTAGTGGCCTTCTTCATGTCAGCTGTCACACCACTGATGCAAGACTGACTGGAGGCCCGTCCGGCTGGCTGATAAAACACCCCGACGCTGACCATGTGTATCGAGCCTGATTCAGCTTCACAAAACCCAGTCGGCCCTGGAGGTGAGTCAGACTCGCATGGCCAGCAGTTTTTCTGTTTAAATACATTATTATAAGCTGTTCCCAAGTAATGAAAAAGGAAAAAAAAGCATGTCATTTGCCATTACTGATAACATAATTCATCTTCCTTTTCAAAATTGGTAATTGGGAGAAAAGTGTCTGAAAATAACGGATCAGAAAATCAGCTGTGAATAATGTAAAAATGTCTCTTTACGGCTGATACTCAGCCAGTCGCGGGGTGTGGCTTAACTGAGTTGGGCTTGTTTTTTTTCAAATTAATTGCCATATATTTAATTCAGCCACATTCATAATCCATGTGCTAACTTGTGTAACCAAGTAAGACTACATGACTGTTCCCTGTTTCCAGCTGTTACGTCCCACGAGGGATGGTCTCGGGTAGGTGGGAGGCAAAGCCCTGACTATGGTCCTGCGGCCTTTCTGCCTTGCCGTTGAAGAAGAGACCAACTTGACAACGGATGAGATGCAGATGTGAATTAGTGGGAAAATGGATTTGATTGGTCTGCTTTTATTTCTTGCCTCATCTTGCAGTTTCTTTCTGAGCATGCAGTCCTGCCTTAGGGTCCTCGCTGGGTAGCATTTTGAGCAGTTTAAGCTGAACGTGCACTGAGAAATGGCTGCCGCTTTGTCTCGCATTTAATGTCAATGTGCATAACAAATGCAGCACTTAGAGAAAGGTTAAGAGTATTAAGTCACATAAGAGTTTGGTCGCTATCTTTTTAGTCTCAAAACAAAAGCATTGTTTTCAGCTCTGTGGGGATTTGTACTGTTACTGTGAACTCCTGATTGCTCAATCTTAAATGGTTAGGTCATTCTTTGGGTAAAGTATGCAGCATTAATGAGAAATTAAGTGGAGGTGGGTGTCCTGTATGTTCAGTTATTAAAGAACATTGACTCTTCATATATACAAAATGTAAAATTACGTGGTAGTATTTCACACAAGCAGTGTTGATTAGACTCACATGTAAAGAATGACTGTGAATGTATTTAGCGTTAAATCCTCTTCTTGAGTTGCTGTAAGCTAATCCGTTGACCAAATGGCACATTGCAGAAATCCTGTAAGCTGATACTTATTCTGTGATGGTGATACAATAGGCTGGGATGTTTAAAATGGGCTGTGGGGAGTCTGAGGGGAACCACAGTCTGATTTAAGATGATTTAGATTTAATTGACCGCTTGGCTGTGGTTTGTGATAATTGGTTGTTCTCAGGGTGGTTTGAACACCTTCCAAACCCGTGGTGTTCATGAAGAATTCCAATGCCCCCCCCCCCTTCCAGAAAAAACACACAAGTTTGTGATGATTGTTCTGGAAGCAGGGCTTTAGATAAGGGGTGTACCAATCTGTCCAGATGCCAGCGTTTCAGTACTCTACGGGCATTTTCTTACAGCCACGATTTGATAAGCAGATTAGTAGTTTGCCTAAAAAAGTAGTGCCACACTACCAACATCGTTTTACTTTGTTTGTCCACAATATCTCCTCTTTTAAAAGAAGTTGTGGCTTTTGAGCCGTCCCTTCCTTCACCGCCACTTCAGTGCTCATGGCTTCCATTATTTACCAAAAAAATATCGTGTGGCTAACTGAATTTAATTAAAATAAGGATACGACAAATTTATACAGACTATTGACTTTTTGGTGTCTCCATGCAGCTACAGTAATATTTTTTCCCCTCACAAAAACATGTAAATGGCCAGGCAGGTGATTTTTATTTTCTTTGAGCAGGCTTGCGCCAAAACGAGGACATGCCAGAGAATGCGGGCTAACCGTACTGATGGTGGGCTTTACCGTTAAGTACCCAGCCGCTGACTGTTTCCCTCCTTTAGTGCTTTAAAGGACGGAACATTAAGACAATCAATAACAAGGAGGACAAGCAAGGTGTCCAAAGGTAAAATGCTGTTAGTCACTTAAGTTCAAACATACTTTTTTTTACCGCACAAATCCGTGAGGCTCCGCCCAGCTTGCAGTTCACCTTGGAAAGTGAACAGCATCCATGTGCCTGTGCACTTTACTCCATTTGGTAAATGTTATGTAGTTTGGTCTCTGTGTTTATAGATGACCCTGCTTGGCTTGGCCGGGGCCGCCCGAGTCCTCCGGAGCGTCTCATCGATCACCCCACCGCCTTCAGGAATTATTGTCTTTATGCCGAGTTTGAGCGGTAATATACAGTGGGCGTCTGTCCGATTTATCACCGCGAGCTTACAGATCCTCCTCTACATGTAGAACGACCACTGATAAATTAGCACCCTATAAATAAGGCTGCAGAACAGCGCTGAGCTCAGCTGGGTTAATGCTGCACTGGTGCGTGTGTTTGGATCTGGAGGGTTTGCGAATTCTTGTACTTACACCATTTGGGGCGGGGGGGTTGTTGCAGGAACAGTGAGATGTGTGCACTTTTTTGTCTTGTTTAAAGTGCCAGCTTAGATTAATACCTGACAGGTATGCGAGTTCTCATTTTTAGCATGTTGTCAACTGTTTGTAATAACAAAACGTGTTAATGTTATGGGTTTATGGGGTCAGGGGGCATATATCGATTTTTGTTTGCTTCTCGTATCTGCATGTGAGCAGCTGCAGTGTAACAGATGCCAGTATTAATACATGCAAAGGAGTGTGCAATGTTCCTCTCAGAATTGCATGGGCAACAACAAAGCACCACATTTATCTGGCATGAAAGACAAAGCCTTCTTGCGCCCTTTTGATTATGGAATCTACTGTTATGAATGAGTCTTTGTTTGTGAGGCCACTTTGGTTAACAGGCCGTGTGGAACACGGGAGCTAAAGACTTTAAGGTGCGAGGAAACATCCCTCTTACTTAGTGACTGGGTCATTCTCATCATAAAGCACACAGGACTAACTAGTCTCTGATTTCACTAAAATGAATTTACAGGTAATATTTCTGACTCTTTTATCTTATGAGTATAAAATGACTTTTGGCAATAAGTTAAAAAGGCAAAGAGATGATGATTAGTATATACTAATAAGTATATTTTTCTCACAGTTCTGCTTATCATAAGTGCTGGTAAAGGCTAATTTAAATGTTGATGATTCAGAAAATGTAGGGAAAAGTAAGTCTAAAAAGTAAAAAAAGGAAAATCATGCGTCTCACTTGCCTGTGAGATTTTGTCCCTGATTTTGAGTTAAAGTTCTGTTTTTGTCTTCTCTTCTGGCCACTTAACTTTTAAAACGGAATTTCATAACCAGCCGATTAGACATTTCTATTAAAAACATACAGTCATTAATGAAGACCTGCCGTCTGACCACCAGGATCGTGGGCACGTTGGGGTCAGCGGCGACCCCGCCAGCCTGCGCTTCTTTTGGCTGCAGGTTGGTAAGCCAGGCTCTGCTGCGTCGCTTTGCTCCAAGAGATGTGAGCTTCATGCATGTGGAAGCGGGACTGTAGGAAGTAGGAACTGAACAAGAGCACCTTCCAACGTAAACATTTACAGGCAATATGTTTCAGATCAGCAGAGAGGATGAGTTTAGTGGTTTGAAATTGATTCCGAACCCTGTGTCAGCGCTGAGACCTGGCTGGAGGAGGTTACATTAAGGTCGAGCGTCTCTAAATCTGCTATAAATCTAGTTGCCCAAACACACAGTCTACTTAAAAATGAATTGCAATGCTGTTCTTAAACATTTTAAATATGTTTTTTTTTCCTTCTTTACACTATGAAATGCTGATTACGTAATCAAGAGGTTACTTTCCAGTAATATCTGAGGGCTCCGACCATGTCATTAGTTTGCCTAATTTTGGATAATTAGTATAATTTTGAGATATTTTGTTCAAGAATCATATGTCATGGCGTATTGTGTGATAAGCTAACCTGGTCAGCTTTGCTAATGCCCAGGAAACTGGATTAAACCCTTGTACCGAACCGTGATCCTAAACAATCGTGAGTCATCTCATTCTGCAAGTTTGTTCTGCTGTCTGGTCCTGAAGCCTGTTATGTCACCTTAATATTAGTTACAGTGTTTCAGACAAACACCGATTAACATGTCGGCCCTTAACGCTGAAGAAAGCTGCTACTCGTTACTTGTTTTCCTCAATTCCTGAAGTGTCCACATATAACTGTGATTTTAGCATTTTGGCAATAAGGATCCGAGTTGCCTTCACCCAGCAGACTGACTGTTTTGCCGTGAGGAATGGTAACGTGGAGTAAAATGTCCCCACAAATTCACGCCTGAAGTTGAAACAGGGACATACAGCTCAAAACCAGAAAATGATAAATGACAAAAACATTCTTCTTCTGTCAAAAAAAAAACACACAATATTTTGTTGGAAAGCGGATTGAACTTATTGGTAAGGAATAATTAATTGCATTACAGTTAAAGTCAATGGGAATTCCCTGTGAGGAAATACAGATGTGTGTATGTGTTAAACTAATTATTAAATGATTTTCTCAGCTGCAGGGAGTACGGAAGCACAACTTCACCAGCTTTCAGTGGCTGTCAGACAGTATCTAATATTACAGAAGTTGCATTGAGCACATTCAAGTCAGCGGTGTGGGAACATTTTGGTTATCTAGTAAAGTGTAAGGATGACAGTTGTGTTGTAGACAAAACATGATTTTGTCATAAAAACAGAAGACGTCATCCCGACATTGATTTCAGTGGCGCATGAAAGATTCATACAAAACAGAATTTTCCCCCATGTTCTATTATTCAACCGCCCCCACCAAAAGAAAAAAACAGAACCCAAAAAAACTGAGGTGTGAACCTGAACCTTGTCTCAGAAATCAAGGTCTGAACCAAACTGCAGATTTGAAGAACCATTACACCCCTAATAGGTATATATAAGTAGCAGTTCATCTGGCTAGGTAACCTATATCTTGTCTTTTTGGTCTATGAATGAAAACCATAAATTATACATGTGTCATAGTCCTGTGACCAGGGACAAAGCCAAAAATCAGCCACTAAGGCAGGAAGTGAGGGCAAAACAAGAGGTCTTTATTAGAGAATGACTCAAGCATAAATCACACTAGCCCTGACACATGTTCATACTCTCCCTTGACTGCCCTTCCTCTCCTCTCTTGTGGCTTTCTTCTTCCACTCTCATTACTCCGATGACTGCCAGCTTGGAGTCATTAGCACTTGCAGGCACCGGGGCTGGACCTTCTCTCAACGGCTCCTCAGAAGTGTCAGAAGTCAGGCCGGTGATTGCAAGCTGCTCCTCCTGTCCAGTCGAAGGCTGCCATGTTCGGTACGCGTGTCAAGCGCACATCGCTATTCCCCATTACACGTCTGTCCTGAACTTTCGATTTTGGGCTAATAAGGCATTCTGGGTGGCATGGGTTCGAGTGTGCCTCTTACTGTCTCATCGAGATCACCTTGGAAGCTTTAGGAATACATTTAACGTTACCATCTTCATTGAAGTGTACAAGGAAAACCAAGTTTCACATGACTACTATTTGAGATGTCACCAAGAAAATGACATCAGATCCAGAACTTACAGCTAAACTAAAGGCCAAGACTCCTTATGTTATGGACAGACATGATGAAAGACGGATGATTTACATTGTGTTTCATGAGAATGGGACTTTATTAAGCTCAAAAATTAAAACCACAAGCAACAAAAGGGGTCAAAAACAAAAGTAAGTGAAAGACTAAGGCAGGGAGCAACACAGGAACAAACATAGGAGACCAGCAGCAAACACAGGGCAACAACAGCTGCAAACACAGGGCAACAACAGCTGCAAACACACAATGACCAACTGAGGAACAAGGGCAAGGGCAGGTACATATATACTGTGGGCAGTGGTGGCTTAATGGTTAGGGACACGCACTTGTAAGACTGTAGGTTCAAATCCCTAGCCAGTGAGGTGCCCTGAGCAAGGTACTGCCCCCAAGCACTGTTCCCTGGGTGCTGAATTAGCTGCCCCTGCCATGTCA
Source organism: Mormyrops boulengeri (assembly GCA_026781065.1). Lineage (NCBI taxonomy): Eukaryota > Metazoa > Chordata > Actinopteri > Osteoglossiformes > Mormyridae > Mormyrops > Mormyrops boulengeri. The sequence goes on along the minus strand of JAODLD010000008.1, from coordinate 6,804,183 downwards.
CATTGTCACATATGGGTTAAATGCAGAGAACACATTTTGTTGTTGTGTGCTGTGGTGTGTCAACAATGACAACTAATCACTAAATTCAAATAATGAGGGTAAGAAGGGACAGGTGTGGGCCAGTTACAATCAAACACTAGGGCTGGGAACAAGACACAGGTGAGGATCATAATCATGAAGGACTCAAACACTAGATAAGGGGTGACCAGTGACACCTGCTGGCCAGGCAGGGACTGATTCTGAAACCTTACCGAAATAGCTTGCTTAAGGTCGGCATATTTTTCAGTTAGACTGAAACATTCCACGGTTCTTTCCTGTTTTTCATGCAGGCTGCATGTTAATTGAGTCCATTTGTCCCCAGTGGTCTTCCAACCTGCGCTTTCAGTAGTAATGTGTATTATATGACTAGATGTGTTTTGTATCCAACTGTTTCATTCTTTTTACTAGAAGTTTATGAGCAAATCATGCATATTCCCTATATTTTTTGTATCATCAAACTCCATGGAATTTTCTTGTGATTTTAGATTTTTTTTCCACGCTAAAGGAAATACTTCAGTAATTAGAAAAAGATCACTTTGCCTTTGTTCTGATGGGTGTATGTAACTTCTTTTGCAATCTATTTGTAGTTACGTAAACCAGATTTTGAAGGGCTTTGTGTTTTTTTATTTTGAGAGCCTCTTATTTGGAAAGGGGTGGAGGTTGCCTTGTAATTATCATTCTGCTGGACTGTATGTACAATGCACACACAGCTAACGCATCAGACGCACACAGTCACAGAGGGAGAACTGGGCTCACACACCGATCTTGCAGATGAGGTTTCTGACTGTGCTGGCCCATATCTGAGATGGATTTCTGTTCGAAATGGCTGACTTACTATGCCGGTCTAACGTATGGCCTGCCAGTAGGTCTCAGGGTTGTGGTTAATAGCTCTGTGAAAGCTTGCTTTGTAAAGGCTGTATTTGGGCCATTTCCCTACAGTGTGTTGGTATGAAACCCGCTAACTCAGAAGACCATGGTATCCTGATTTGGCAGCTTATTGTGGTGAGGTACAAATGATCTTGAGATCTAACCCTGCGAGATCCTTCTAACTTCCTATTGTCAGATTACTCTGGCGTGTTATTATTCATCGGATCTATTGTTAGTCCTCTGCGTGCACCCAGACGCCCGGCACCCAGATGTGACTGATGCTGCATTACATTTAGTGGGGCCCTTGTGGAAGGCATGGACTGCTGAGAACGGTGGATCCATCTGGTAAAGCCTGTCAAACCCTTCTCTCCTGGATCCAGACACACACTGGCCATTGAGAATTTCTGGAATTTTCCCAGTGGGCCGGTCTTCCTTTCTTCCCTAACCTTGACATTATATTGCCTATTTACCAGGGGTGCCCAACTTGTTGATCAATCTCAGTGTGTTCCCAGTCCAGCCAGTCGATCAAGATTGGCAAAATATACTAAGAGCCCACACCCCCTCGGTTGGTGGCAAAATATACCAAGGAGATGCCCTTCAGCGGTAAACTCCCAGCCTTCTTGTTGTCAGTGCAGTTTCCCAATCGGTGTCATGGTGAATATGCAGCCCACGCCAGACAGCAGTAAGGGAAATCCGGGAGAGATTGCCAGCCCATCACAGGGCGATGTAAAGATAACGATACACCTAAACCATGTTTATTTTCTGGGCCAGGAAGCTGGAGTGTCCAGAGGGAATCCCTCGCAAATACAGGGAGAATGTGCTGACTTTACACTTACACAACAGTTAGAACTGAACTCACAGCCCTGGAGGTGTGAGGCCGCAGCAAGACCCTCTAAGGCAGTGATTCTCAACCTTTTTGCACTGTGACCCCATTTTTACCATGCCAGTCAGTCACGACGCTATATCAAGCATAGGTCTAAATTAACGCTATGATCAAGCACACAGTGCACTCTGCAGTTTATGCCAGTCAAGGCCTATCATATAAATCTGATTGGATTTATTGCAGACCCAACACCCATTTATATAGGATAATTCTAGGATTGGGGCTGGGAAATCTGATCACGGATCAGCATCGGACTGGAAATGCTTACAATTCCAACTCTGCCTCACAACCCTTTCAGAACTTTGGGCCAAATTTGGGTCGCGACACACGGGTTCAGAATCTCTGCTCTAAGGCACCATGCCATTTCGCAAACTTATGTACTCCCCGGTTGTGTTATTAAAAATATCTCAAGCTATACACTAGTGTATTTTTCTTAAAGAACAAACATATAAGTCTCCTCTTGCTATATTTCAAGTGAAAGCTTAGCTCGGGGCTGTTACAAATGTACTGGAGTTTAAAAGATTGGTTTCACTAGTCACGATACCTTTTAACTATGACAGCAGGCAATGCCGCTAGGACCTGGAAGTGTTAATTTACAGAAATCTTCTTGTTTACTGTCGCTTTTCAACGCTGAAGAATTTTGCATTTATCGTCTCTGAAGACCCCCCCCCCCCCCACAAGCCACAAGCAGAACTCTTAGAGCCTTACGTTATAGACCACATTTTAGATGTGTTTCTGAATATTTTAGTGTTTTATGGTCAAGCAATCCTTTGCTGCAGCCGTGGAGGTTGACAGATATCCAGTGCAATGAAGCAAAAACATTGTGGATTCTGTTGTCTTATGCGCACTGAGGTGACACCCTGTTGAGATGGAGAGGACAGAAGTGGTACCTGTTTCCAAGAAGTGAGACAGCGTGCCGACCGAACCTGTGTGCCGACCGTATGTTGGAGAGATGTCTAATTGGCACATGGTTATAGCGTGATGATCCCTGGAGACTGGAAGCCACCTGAGCAGCTGCAGGAGCTGCAGAATCTGTCCATTCTGCGGGGCTTCCAGCCCACGTGTGGCCGAGCAGGGATCCATGAGGAGATCTGGCTGATGAAGAACTGTTTTCATTGGCAAGTATCATGCCAGACGTTTAACTATGCTGGAGAAAGCTGCTCAGATCGGTATCAAATTGCAACAGAGGTCCTCCAAGATGAGGACCTGGATCCACACAGACACATGTATGCTGACACATGTACAGTTTGTGTTAGATAATTTTTTATGCTTATTTTAAAACGTATATAACACCCAGTCTTAATAGCAGCAGTACAGGTTCTGTAGACAGTGACGTGTGAGTCACTGGAAAGGCGTAGCTAAAAGAAACAGATAATGAGACAGACTTGAAAACCAGGACCCACGGGGAGATACTTGCTGAGAAGGATGAATGTTGGTTTTTTTGACGCGATCTCCAGCGGCTGGGGTTAACAGCCAGGTCCGTCCACTGAGCAATTCCAGGGTCCCCTGTGAAACCAAGCCGCTGATCTCGGGGCAGTGGCATAAGCGCTCACGGAATGAAACTCGCGCTCGCTGCATGTCATTGCTCTGCGGCGTGGTGTCAATGGGTGGCTTGGGATGAGCACAGGAGGCTAGTAGAGGCAGAGTATGACTGTGGATTAGAAGTATGTGCCCATGACTGGATGGTTGCTGGTTTGAATCCCATGGCTGACAGAGTAATAATGCGTATCACTAGGTCCTTAACCTTCTTTAAGGATGCTGATCTTGTGCCCTGACCCCCATTTTCACTTTCACTCATGTGTGTGTCTCACGGAAAGCAGGAAGGGCCATGAAATAACCAAGCACTTCCTGTACAGCAGTACTCATACAATTAGCAAATACTAAATACTGTACACCAATACTCCCACTCATACAAATGCCAAATACTAAATGTGTAATAGTACTCATACAAATGGCAAATACTAAATGTGTGACAGTACTCATACAATTAGCAAATGCTAAATACTGTGTTGTAGTACTCATACACATAAAACTAGCAAATACTGAAGAGTACAGAAGGTATGGAATGTGCTTTCCTTAGCTCTACAACGACACTGACTTTCCTCCTTCATCCGCTTGCTGTGGACTCCTGTTCCAAACAGGACTGTGTTCCAGAAGAGCTGCCTGGAAGAGTTTTCGCTGAGGCCCCTGGCTCTTGGTCCAGTGAAACTTGAATCTCCCAGAAGGTGCCCTTGTCCACATGGGCAGTGCCAGGTCAGGTGGCCTTTGCTGGGCAGGGAGCCCGTGTATTCTGTCCCGCGGATGAGCATGGGGAGCCCGTGTATTCTGTCCCGCGGATGAGCGTGGGGAGCCCGTGTATTCTGTCCCGCGGATGAGCGTGGGGAGCCCGTGTATTCTGTCCCGCGGATGAGCATGGGGGTGCAGAGTCTGCTCTTTTGCTTGCTGGGATTTTCCATAAAAAAACTCGTTCTGTGCTTCAGCGTCTGGCAACGTGGAGGTTGCTGATATAATGGGCTTCGTGGAGCCAACTTTCCTCTTATTGGTGCAAAAGTGTGCCAGGAAAACCCAGCTCTTGCTTGGCTTGTAAATACAAACAAGATATATCTGCAGAGATAAGGCCTGGAAGGTCCTGGAAGTGGCTGCCTGTTCATCGTGAAAACGGCCTTTTTCCGTGCTTGTTCCGCGACGGTGGGGGAGGCATTCTGGTGGCCTTGCCGTCATCCGCCCCCCACCCCCCCCCCCGCGGCCACGTGGAGCGAGATGCTGTTTACAGGATTCCAGCCCCACCTTGTTAAGGCCCGGAACCGTGACTTCGCCTGGAATGTGGGCCCGGCGTCTGCACAGACAGGACCTCTTTGTTATCGCGTCCAAAGCCCCAACCGTCTGTTCCTCACAGGCCTCCCTCTTCAGATGGGCTCCAATCCTACCTCGTAGAAGGGAAAAAAAATACCCCAGTCCAAACGCGACCGCAAATATGTTTTTTTTAAGCTTCCTGCCATTAAAGGTTTGAGACACTTGGTACTGGTATATGCTGTGATGTAAATTTAATTTCGAACCTGAGCCTGTTTAAGTGCCGGCTGAAAGACATTTGGCTGATTATTTGTGTACCATGCTTAATAAATGTTGTCCTTCTCTCTTTTCGCATGAATAGAGATGCGTTTTAGCAGAGCAGAGGCAGCCTGTGAACCGCGGCGCCCGACTCTGAGCCGCACTGTGCGTCCTGAGAAAATAACGCTCAGTTGTGGTGAAACTGGATGCCGTGGAAGATAAAACCAAATTATTTCCAGACCCTGGCAGTGAAAATGTACCTACTGTAAGACGCCCTTTACGGTCACCCTCGTGCCACGATGCGTTTTAGGGGGCCTGAGCGAGGGAGGCCCAGAGTAAACGAAGGCGATCTTAGCGCATCCAGAGCACTTAACAGCCCCTCCCCCCCATGCCAGCTGCTGTCATTTCTGCCCTTTTCCAACTTTGATTAAAAATGCCTCTTGACGTGGGAATGTATTAAATTGTTAGCTTAGTAAATGCAGACAGAAAGCCTGTCCGCCGTTGTTGTGGATTGATCGCTGGAGTAGCTGGTTGGTGATGCGTGCGCTAGCGGGAGGTTTTTTAACCTGCTGATAAACGTGATTTTCCAAGCTAGTTCCCTTCCACTGTGGCCCCAGTGCTTCCTGCTACCCACTAAAACCTCGTTGGTTGTTGGTGGCATATAGAAGATGGATGGATGTGATCTGGGGTGCTGTGAATGGGGGGAACCTCAGGACGATTCCAAGTGCCCCTGAATGACAGGGGCCCTAAAAAAATATGGAACACAATTGGATTGGTCTGGGTTGGGGGCCCAATCTGACGTGCTTTCATGGGGCCCATAAGCTGTAAACGCCCCCCTGGATGTTGTAATTACATGAAGAGCCATGCACAGTTTCAATATAACAGTGTAGACCTAAGGCTTCACCTGGGATGCCCGGTAATAGCGATCTGCAGTTTTTGGTCAACAATGATTTGGTGGAGATTTTAACATCATGCATGACACTGTCTCCTCTGCAGGCCTCAAGGATGACGCGCTCAGACGAGGATGGCGATGGCGGCTGGGATGCCTGGGGAGGCTGGAGCGAGTGCTCCCGGACCTGCGGGGGCGGAGCCTCCTACTCCCTGCGCCGGTGCCTCAATGGAGAGTGAGTGTGTCCACAGGCCCGGCCCGGCCTCGGTGGACCAGAGCCCAAGCGTCTTTGAATGCTTGGCGAGGCAGTGATGCTGCTGGCTTTATGGCAGAAACCATAAAGAAGGTTTTCCATCAGGCACGATGACATTTATCAAGGCCAAAGTCGGGCCGCTTCTCTGTCCGTTACCTGAGAAAACCGTGCGCGTCTCACAGTCAGCATCTTTTTTACAGCACAGGAAGAAGTGTAGCAGAGTGAATAGAGAAGTCGCTCACCGAGAGGCTGGCCTTCCGTGTCCCCCCCCGTCTCTCCGTCATAGGCAGAGGCCTCTTCCGTCTGAGTACCCATGACGGGACCGATTCCTAACCTCCCCAGAGTAGGACGGCATGGAGACATGCTGTGGAATTCCCCAAAACTTTGACAGTATATGAGTGCACGCTGACCTGAGAGATCTCTGACTGGCTGTAACAGAAATGTAGCTGTTTACTTCTCAGTGTCTGATTTATTTCTGAGTTTATGACCCTTTATATAAACCGTCTTGTTTGAATGTATATGCTGGGAGGCTCAAAAATGGATCTGACGCTAATCAGGTTAAAAAATGTATCAGTAGTTTGTTTTGTTTGCCTTTTGGCCCGTCTTGTATGCGTAACACACCCTGTTTTTAAAGTATTTCATTTTCACTGATTTGATTTACCATACAGAGAGAAATTTCTCCATGCCGTCACTAAAAAATAAAGTTAGGACACAGTTTACAGGGCAGGTTGCTGGAAAATGTGTCGTTGTGTGTTGTTGTGTCGTCTGGGCTGGTTTCCTGACTGGTTTCTGTGCATGAATCTGGTCTCCCTGCTTTGACGAGGGGATGCGCAGCATGTTATCCCCGTGTGCTAAGAGAGCTGTACCCTAGGCCAGAGCTCAGTCATGCCCCCCACCAGCGTAAGGCATAAATAAAGCCCTAATTGTTTCATCAGATAAATGACAGTGGATGCGTGTCACTATTAAACAGCACTTAATTAGGGTGATTCAGCTCCCCAGACTGTAGGTTCTTAAAATGCAATGTTTTTGTAACCTGTTGTTTAAAAGATTTTACTGTTTTTTTTTAGCATAATAGCATAATTGAGGGCAGGAATTCAGTTCTTTAGATTTTTTTTGGCAAAACATTTTGGTGGTGTAAAGTTTTTTTTTGTGGGTGGACATACTTAAAGTAAGGGGGGGTGAATTATTGTGTGCAGACTCCGGGATGTAAGTGCACATGCCCGCATGCCACTGCATGTCAGATTGGAAAATCCTATTAAATGTTTCCTGTGTGTGAAAGCAGTTCCCTTAGGGGGCGCCGGGATGCTGACAAGCGCCAGATGTTTGCTGTTTAGAAGCATCCCTGTTTGATTTACCCATGCTGAGTGTGTACTGGGGACCCGGGACTCGACAGAGGAGACTTGGGAAGCGGTAATCATTAGCTGGAAGAGGAAGTGTTAATTATTAACCCGTAAGGTGGTTTGGAGTTCGTCTTAGTATTTGTGCTTTAATCGCTGCGGAGTCCTCTGTCTCCGGCGTTAACAGGAGCAAAGCCGCGGTGTGGATCTTCACAGGCAGGCTGAGCTGGGGTTTGGCTCGCGGTGATGTTAGAGCACTGTTTTAATCACACACACAGCTGCACCTGTTTGGTGGCAGCCGGGTGGGGTGTAGCGGGGTGTCTGGTGTTCAGCCAGGCCTTTGTCCCCCCCCCCACCCCCAAGAGTCGAGGAACCTTGCCGAGAAGAGAGCGAGGTGGTGCTCCAAAATGCCACCCGGATCTCTGCTCGCCCTCCTGAAGCAGGATTCGGAATTCAGATTGTGTCTCCGGTTCTGCAGTAGAATCTGCAGCTTGTGTCTGTTGCGGGTCCAGCACTAAACCCAACACAGACCTCCCCCCAGCCCATACACATACCCCCCCAGCCCATAGACGCGTCCCGTTCCGATATGGGCCGTAAAAGGCGTCCCGTTCCGACATGGGCCGTTAGAGGCGTCCCGGTCCGACATGGGCCGTAAGAGGCGTCCCGTTCCGACATGGAGGCGTCCTGATCCGACATGGGCCATAAGAGGCGTCCCGTTCCAACATGGGCCGTTAGAGGCGTCCCAGTCCGACATGGGCCGTTAGAGGCGTCCCAGTCCGACATGGAGGCGTCCTGATCCGACATGGGCCGTTAGAGGCGTCCCGTTCCGACATGGAGGCGTCCTGATCCGACATGGGCCATAAGAGGCGTCCCGTTCCAACATGGGCCGTTAGAGGCGTCCCAGTCCGACATGGGCCGTTAGAGGCGTCCCAAGTGCCGCCGTTTCCCGCTGCTGGGGGAGAGGGTGACGTTTGTGCCCCTGCTAAGGTCCTTGAGCGCTGTGCAGTCGATGTGCTGCTGATGGCCATTTGCCCAGCACTCTGTTTGTGTCACCGCCCGCCACTCAGTCCTCACTGTGTGTCTTTTCCCTGTTTTGCTTGTTTTTCTAGAAGCTGCGATGGGAGAAACATCAGGTACCGGACTTGCAGCAACACCGTAAGTCACTTAAATTTTTATTATTGTTATTATTTTTATTTTTTTGGGGCCGTAGAACCTGCACTGCTCTCCTTAAGCGACAGGTACACCCTTCTTGTAGATTCCACAGCCTTGCAGTGGGAGGCGCTATTTAGACAACAATCTGTCTTTTCTCCGGCATAAACATAAGTGTCAGTGAGCAGTGAGGTTTAACCCCTACAGGTTCAGATTTCTTGTGTGGATTTTTCTAACTGCTAGTGTTGTATTGGAGTGAAAATCCATATAAATTTTCTCTCTTTCTATATACTTTTGACTTTTACAGTCTCCAGTATCAACCTATAGTGATCGTAATCCAGCAAACAACTAGTCCTGACTAGTTACCCACATGCTAGTTCAGTCAAAAGGAAAAATGTTGATCTCCTGTTGAAGTACTTTCATCTGCATTTAATATAGACTCGTATTGTATTTTAGACAATGATTTTAATCAGAATCAGTTGGCAGTGACGTTTCGGTGAAGATGGCTGATCGGCAAGGGCAGCCGTCGCAGGCTGTCTGGGCTTTTATCTGCTGGCCTGGAACTTTAGCTGAATTTTACAGATTAAATATTGGTTCCTTCTATGTTTCCAAGTGCATTTGGCTGGGCTTGGGGTGGCTGGGTTTCAGCTCGCCCTCGCGCTTGCCGGCCGTGCGCCGTGTTCCTTACGGCTGCGTTACCTTCAGCTCCCCGGCGCTGGGGTTTGAGATGCAGATGGTTTCCTGACTGTGGGCTTCACACTCTGTCCCTGCGGCTTGGCCCTCCTCAGTCCGTGTCAGTAACTCGTCTGAGGTCTGATTTAGTTTAAAAATAGCGGACTGTCGATGCAAACCATGTGGATTATGAATCATTTCCTTGGTAAACAGTAAAATACGACCTAATATTCTAGGTTCTTATTTGTATGAAGATTCTCCATTCCATGGCCAAACTGACTTTTACTTCTTGCCTGTTTATTAAACTCTGTATTTTACCTGTGCTATAAAATTCAGCTTCAGGACCTTGTCGAAGGGTAAGACCTAAGGACAGCCCTGATAGACGTGCCTCTCTGCAGGACTGCCCCGCTGAGTCCGGGGACTTCCGAGCCCACCAGTGCTCTGCTCACAACGACCTGAACTACCAGGGCCACACCTATGAGTGGGTCCCTGTGACCGACGACCCCCATACCCCCTGCGCTCTCAGGTGTCAGGCACGGGGTACAGCCCTGGTGGTGGAGCTGGCCCCCAAAGTGCTGGACGGGACCCGCTGCAGGGGGGGCTCACTGGACATGTGCCTCAGCGGGGTCTGCCAGGTCAGTGTGCTTTAGCGTGTGCCAGTGTATCTGCCTAATGCGTAACCTACATACAGTACTGGTCAATGTTACACACGCCAAGGCGCCTACAAAGGAGAGTGACAGTGTCACATCACATGACCTGGTCACCTGACCTAAACACTGCAGAAATGGTTTTGGAGGAGTTTGACCAGAGAGTGAAGGAGAAGCGGCCAGTGAGAGCTCAGCATATACGTGGGACCTCCTTGAGGATCAGGACAGCTGGGAAGGCATCTCAGGAGGCCACCTCATGAGACTGGTGTGGAGGAGACAGTAGGGTCAGTCAGTCCCTGGAGCGTTTGGAGATAAGGGTCTCGCTCAAGGCCCAGTGGTGGGATCAGTCTGCTGAACACGGGATTTGAACCAGCAGCTCACACTTTTCTGGTCAGTGCATAATCCATATATGTTATTTTATAGTTATGATGTCTTTTTAATCATTCTAAAATGTAGAGAATAGTACTAATAAACATTTCTGTCGGTTGATGAGTCCAAACTTTTGACTGGTACTGACTGTGTAAATCTTCACATTTTGTAGCCATATGTTTGAGTGCAGGTTTTCCAGGACTCCAGAATTTTTTTTTTCATATCTGCCAATAGTTTTTAACATAAAAAAACACTTTCTGGAAAATCCCAAAGCTTTGTGAAAGCAAGTTTCTAAAAATATAAGCATATTAGTCATAATTTGATTGATTGTGTTTCGACTCGACTATCTCTGTATGTTTTCATTGCCCTAAATTCCACCGTGAACTTGCCCGGTTTGACCCAGGGGGCCTCTATGTTCATGTGACATCGATTGACCACTGCTGTGCCACCGCTCTGTCCTCCACATGGCAGAGGGCGGGGCTAACCTTCAGGGACCCGCCCACTGGCCGGCTGCCTCTCAGCCACCCCTTATATTAAGAGTTACAAACTCTTGTGGGCGTTTAGAGATGCGGTGTTAATTTAAACAGACAAAATGGCAGACTGGAGGTTATTTCATTCTTATCGGTTGAGGTGTAGAATGCGGTGTCACCCGTAATTTAAAGAAGGTGCTTTCTACATTCAGAAGTATTAGCAGGGAAGCGGTGAGTTTTTGAAATAAAATTGCATTTTCTTTAATGGCTCAATAGCTAAAAAATGTCACAGGTTTGTCCTTCAGGGAGTAACTTATGCAGAGAACTAATCTCTCTTTTAAGCTCCAAAATCTCCACCCTGCTGCCTTTTTATGTTGTATTTGAAGTAGAATATTCATCTTTAAAATCTGGTCGCCGCCCACTGTAATTTCTGTGATGTAATTACGCCCATTTGGGCCCATCTATCGACGCCCCTTTGATTCTGCTGTTCTTTCTGGATCAACGTCAGATCAGATTTCTTCTCCGATAATCCCGCGTGCGGCTGCCTGTCAAACAAGGCTGCTTTTGTGGTATAAATATCCACTTCTATTTTTTTTCTGTTGTTTTTTTCTGTTTCATTACTGCCGTCTTGAAGTATGAATACTGACAGTTTCTTTTTTAAAAATAACCAGAACATGTGTGGTGCATAAGGAGAGAAGTCTCTGCAATAAAGTGACTACGATTTTTCACGTACCTCCAGATTTAATGAGTAAAGCGTTCTCCTGGGTTTGGGATATGAACCTGAAACCTTCTGATTCTGAACTCACATTTACAATTATTTTATGTATCAGGTTCTTTTATCCAAAGCGACATGCGTTTGCCTTCCTGGTTTCTTTGCGTGTGGACAAGATATCTTAAGATAAGGTATCTTCTGTGCAGTGATTCGATTGCTTTGGATAGTAACACAGTGTGCATTGATTATGAAAAATCACAATTCACTAACTAAACTAGGAAGGAGAGAAGATAAATTTCCCGGATTCTGATCTGTTGGGGGGTTTCTGGAGGGGGGACCTGAGTAAAGCAGCTTTGAAAAGACCCATCTGTGGTTCCTTTGATATTGCAGGTTAGATCCGACTTCTGCGTGAATTTCGGTTTTGGTGGCTTAGTGTTGAGGGCGGTTTGCTGACCACAGGTGGCCCCGAGGCTGTATTTACATCTGTCTACAGTGTCTGCACTCTCTGACCTGTGTCCTGAGCTTCAGTGTTCATAACCCATGTTGTACAGTCACTGCATAACCAGTCAGTTAACTGTTTCGAGAGTGATTAAGGAAACTGAAAGAATTTTAACAAGTAACCTCAGGGTTGCCAGCTCTCATGCATCTGGTGTAACAGACTCTCACGCTCACGCAAGAAATCTTAAGGCAAATCTGTGTTGTTCCATTATAAACCTAAAATTGAAGCACTGGAGTAGTTTGCAAATCCTACAGACTATTTACAAGGTAAGAAAACTGTTACATACATGTAAATGTGTGTGCATGCGTGTGCAGACTTGTCTCGAATTGAAAATCTCACTCCAGCCAGCTGAGGAAAGTTGGCAGCCCTGTAACCTGGAAATGAACTTGATGCTTCTAGCTGTAGGGCAGTAATAGAGAGCAGGAAGTGACCTCATAGGGTGATGTCATGGCCCTCGCCGGCTCCCAGATCCTGCCTGTGACAGACCGAATGTGATGGGGAGAACTTTTAAAATGTGTTTTGACTGTGAGGCGTATTGTTGTATCAGAAGCTGTAATGGAAAATTGAAGGAGATGCAAAATAACAGAGCATTGGGACTGTAGCCCTGAGTTTAGCTTAGCTTGAAGGAGCAGGTCGTGTCTTTGTGGATGAGCGTTTGAGAGACCCCTCCTCATGCCACTGCTGTAGGAAGTTGACTTTGAAGGGAACAGGAAGCCCTGATGGTTCCTGGTCCATGGACCTCATAGATGAGGAATATGGCCGTGAAATGTGAGGGCTGTCGCTGGAAGGTTCCTCTGTGGCTGGGATTGTGGTAATGGGGTGGGATTGGGGGGGCGGGGGTTGGCTTGAAAGAGGCTCCGCTGACAGCCGCCTGGTGACGTCTTGATAAGAGCCAGCAGTAAATGGAGGACAGAAAGTCTGCCTGCTGGACAAGCCGGCGTGTCATGCTCTTAAACGCCAAGCCTGGCTTTTCTCTGGCCTGGCGACAAGTGACTGGAGCCGCGGTGTCACGATGAGGTCACTGTAGGGACGGCAAGCGATCCGGAATGTTCCAGCGGAGCGTGTTGGGGTTTCTCTCAAAAGCGTGGCAAGGCAGCCACTAATCAAATGGACACCTCACCTGAAACGGGGGGGGCTGCAGGCATGCCACGGAATGCCGGCCTCAGCGTGGAAAGCCATTGTTGGTGGTATCATCCGGTGAAGGATAAAGCTGGCGGTGGCGGAGCATCTGTGGTGGTGACCGCCTGCTTAATCTCCCTGCCGGTCTGCCCTCTGCAGGAGGTGGGCTGTGACCGCCAGCTCTGGAGCGGCGCCAAGGAGGATGGCTGTGGGGTGTGCGGGGGCGACGGCTCCACGTGCCGGCTGGTGAGCGGACAGGCCTCCCTGCACGTCACGGCGGAAGAACGTAGGTACACAAGGGAACCCCTGGTATCCTCCGACCTGCTTGCCACAGCCTGACACCTCCCTCGAGCACTCGGATCTGGCCCAGCGACCTCTAGGCCGGACCACTCTCATTCTGCTTCACTTCTAGGCCTGGTGCTGTTTGCTTCCCTCCAAACTATACCGGATCCAGACAGAACCAAGGGATCAAACACATTCCTCTTTTTTCCTTAAACCTAGTGTGAAGAAAAACTCTTAACATAGCTGCATCGTTTATTTATATATATTAAATGCATTTTTGTATTGTCGACCAGGGCAGAGACTCTATAAACAAAGAGCGTCCTAGCCATACTACAGTAAATTTCCATCAGTAAATGTAAAAAAATGAGAGTTCCTGTAATTTCTCTGTGTATTTTTCACTCATATATCATGCATTTTTTTGCAACCAATACCACACAAAACTGACCCGGCTTCGTAAACAATCGCAAATGGGCCATGATTGCAGCCAATCAGTTTGGTGCCCTCGCATGTGTGGGCGGCTCGCAGTGGCTGGGGTTATGAATGTCGGTGTAATGTGAATTCACTGTGGTTTTTAATCGCGGGGGCAGGCAGGGAAGGGGGGCGGGCAACAGGTCTTGGAGCTTGTCGTTCGAAAGGAACTACGAGTGACTATTAGATGACACATTGCCATGACTGTAACCGCGAAGAGAATGTACAAAGTGTCCCGATACCGTCTCCCTTCATCAGCCGCAAAACACAGCGTGTACTCGAGTTACTCGAACGCCTTTTGTTTCTGCTCGTCCTGAGAGACATGCGCGGTGGGTTTCCCAGTGATCTGCCGACTGTCCCGCCGTGTTGGACACGAGTTTGTCCTCGCCCCGGCCCGCATCTGCGGACCTGTTCCGATGTTATAAGTGGACTTCTCAGCTTCAGTCTGCAGCTTGGGACCCTTCACAGCTGCCAGCCTCACCTGTTCCAAAATTCCTACGTGGCAGATCGGCGCGAGCGGCTGGAATGGGCTCCGTGGCGGCCCGTTTGGGTTTCACGGCACCGTGCCGTTCATTTTACAAGGCCCCTTTTTAAAAAATGGAAAAAATTATTGCCTCGAGAGCTGGTACAGGCACGCTACACCTCCTGTCAGCAGACGCTGTCCCTTCCACAGCAGTCCCAAAAGCCTGATTACCACCATTATGATTGTCATTGTTACTGTCCGTTTGTCTGTCTGGGTGGTTCACTTGCAGGCTAGAATATGTGCCTGGTTCCTGAGGGACAGAGGAGCCACGCCCTGCACAACCACAGCCGCCCATTGGCTTCCATACACCGGCGGTATCTCACGCTTCCAGCTCGCTAATCACTCAGTAATGCCTGTCATATTAAAACGGCCATTTTGTTGTCTTATAACCACAAGGGACAGTGGAGACCCCCACTCACCCTGGGGTAGTGTATCAAGTTGGGGTCTTTGCTGGTGTTAAGGCCTTGTTATTGAATGTCCCTTGGAGTGCCTTAGGGTATCTTTTAAACTGCACCTTTAAAAACCTTTTAAAAAAATTATTGGTGCTTTTAAAGGCTTGCAGGCACATTTCCAAAATTATTTCTGGGGTACTGCTTAATCGCTGGCACTCTATCGCCCCATCAGGGCACAAAATCGGTTTCTCGCACTGGAAAATAGCATTAGCATTTATCCCGCTTGTAAACCTAACGCCTCGTTTCAGAATGATATTCTTTCATGTGCATTCAGGTGCCGAGGGTCGTAAAGCTTTTAGCCAGGCACGGGTGTGTGGATTCATTTAGCAGAGTCGCACGAAGTGGGCCAAGGCCCTGCTGTGATGAAAAAGCCATTTCACAGATGTGTTACTGTTTTTGTATGAGCGTGTGCCCTTTTTACTGAGTGTGGTGCATAAAGAGCCCCCCCCCCAATAGTTATGATGGATCCCGCCTACTGATGACATCATAATCGCACACCTTCTCCCAGAATTCAGTCCAGTTCATTGTGTTACAGCAGAGAATTGCTCTAAAGTCTGAGATACACAATTACGTTGAGCATAGACTCTGAGCCAGAGATGCATGCAGGTCTCTCCGGCTGATTTGGTGCATAACAATGCAGGTGCCGTGAGATTTCTGTGTTAGGACCTTACCTGGCAATGCAGGTGCCGTGAGATTTCTGTGTTAGGACCTTACCTGGCATTCCACAGGTTTGCGACGAATCAGTCATTTAAAATTTCAATGTCATGATTATCCTTAAAGCTAAAATAGCTTGTAATGAAGGCTGACACTGTGGTTCATATGTTCCTTCCAAAAAACTCTGAAGTTATTCCCTCTTTCTGCGCGTTTTTCTTTTTTCCCAGAAGTTCTTCATTCGCCAGAGGCTCCTGAAAGACCTGTGATCGCTGTGATCAGTTAGATCTGTGTCTCTTTGGCACACGCAGGCATTTTTGCCCGTGATCATCCGATTGTAGGTTCGAGGCCCAGCATTGGCAGGATAGTCACATGTCTGCCCCCCCAACCTCCAAGCTATCTCTCACCTGTATATGTGTCTGTAGGGTAGGCCAAGTGAGAATTTTCTCCATGGGCCTTAACCAAGCATCACTGTTTTATTGGGAGGTCCGTATGAATCCGTCCTGTCGATCGGCTTGTGGATAATTCTGTTGTAGATTTCCCTTCATCCCATAATTCTAATAATCTCCCTTCCCACAATGCACTGCGACTGCGTCTGTTGGAATTAGTGGGCTGAGAATGGGGTAAGTGTGAGGCTGGGATGGAAACATCATTCACAGCCCGCATGAGGGCAGTTGCGTGCGCGTTAAATGCCTTAAATGTGTGGCTGCGCTCTCTTGGAGTGCGAGAGCTGTCGGGAAAAGGGCTCTGTTTCGCGAATGGAAAATTAATGATGACTTCAAAGTAAAGCAGGAGTATCTAAATCTACAGGTTGAGTTAAAAAACAACATTAGACTCTCCAAGAGGAATGTAGAAAGAAAG
>JAODLD010000008.1:6746613-6769524 GCA_026781065.1 Mormyrops boulengeri | reverse complement strand
CCCCCCCCCCCCCCCCCCCCCCCCCCCCCCCCCCCCCCCCCCCCCCCCCCCCCCCCCCCCCCCCCCCCCCACCAGTCAGTTCATTTCAGCTTTAAAGTCTGTTTTTGTTCCTTTTCGTGTCCACAAATTTTTACAAATATCCTGCTGGATTTTTCTTGTTAAGATTAATTAAAAGGAACCATTGAAATATCAAAGGCAACAGCTACATACAGCAGTTTGTGATTTAGTTTAATTTTGTTTCGTCGTAATTCATGATATTTTCTTTCTTATGGAGCATTTGTTTATCCCAAAATTGTTTACAAATGTAATCATTTGAGGGGGCAGGATTTAACGTTTAACAAAACCGTCTAAAAAAACATCTTCGAACGATTGCCATCTCCATTTCGGATCTTGGATTCACAGACGTTCCCGAATGTGAAAATTAGATCAGGTCCAGGTCCCCCCCAATCTCACACATCTGACTGGTTTGTGACTGAAAATCCAGAGGTATGAAGTCTCATTTAAAAAAAGGCTAATTTGTCTAGTTGGGGGGGGGTTATTTCCATTATTATTGTGCGTATTTGTGTATGTAAATGTATTTATGGGGGGTTTAGTAGTCACAGGGCTGAATTGCCCAGAGATTAAGCTACAGCACCCCCTACGGTGAGCCTGTGAGAAGTGTACCCTGGCATTCTGTAGAAAATCTAGTTACTGTAGCTTCACACTGGTGGTATCATAGTTAAAAACTTGGCCTTACAGCTAAGAGGTTGTTGGTTTGAATCCCAGTTAGGCACTGCTGTAGTGCTTTACATGATAAAATGCGTAAGACATCTTCTTGAGTTAGGTGACCATTTGCGCTGGTTTGCTTCAGCTTGTTGAAGACTGAAGATGAATCAAAGAAACTAGTTATTCCAGGGGTGTCAAACTCCAGTCCTCCGGCCCCCCAGGACTGGAGTTTGAGACCAGTGTGCTATTTTATTTCAATTATATTGCTCTCTGATGGGCATAGTAAAGTTTAATTTTTCTCATTTACACCAAAATTGCTTGTTTTGGCCCTTGGTGTCATGTTGATGCTGCCCCTGTAAACTCCCCAAAAAAACCCTCTTTCTGTGCCCTCTTTCTGTGCCCTCTTTCTGTGCCCTCTTTCAGGTGTCCCGCAGCCTTCAGTGTCCTGGAGCAAGGATGGAGGTAACCTGCCCCCAAATGCTGTCCCACTGAGGAGTGGCTCTTTATTCCTCCACAATGTTTCCATGGAGAATGTGGGATCCTACTCCTGCTGGGCCTCCAGTCCGCTGGGGAGCTCTGTGGCATCCAGCCTCCTCCTGGTGTCAGGTAGGTTTCAGAGTATGCCTCTGTCCGTGCTTTAACACGAGCCTTATGGGAAGCTCTTGATGGAAACCACCTTGTTGTTTGTGAGATGTAGCCCCCCCCCCCATCACTGTCAGACCTTCAGAATAATCAGGTTAATATCAAGTGGGTATCTGTCACACAGAGAAATGTAAACACAGAGAGAGCTGCTAACGCTAGGCTAAGGCCCAAGACTAAAGTGTATTTAGCTGTATTTCCTGTACCACTGCATTATGGGTAAGCACCGGGCTCTATGATTCCACCCAGGATCTTAGCCTGGACAGTACACAGGCTGCTTCCAGGGGCTTTGGAGGGGCATGGGTACCCTGGCAGAATCAGGGGGCCCAGAATTTGACAAGGGCTCTTGAATACGTAAAATTATATATATAATATTATGTGAGGGGGCCCAAGGTGACATTTTGTCAGGGAGCCCCGAAATTCTAGGTACGTCTCGGGTGGTTTCTCCAGGGCTGTCTGTGTTACGAATTAAAATGTGAGTGTAAGTGGGAAAAGGACTAGAATTTGTGGTCAATGTAGTAAAATATTTACATTTAGTTGGTCAGCTGATCTCAGATCGTTTTAGTTAGATGATGTTCTGGAGTGGTTCTGGGTAAGGAATTTATTCAAGGGTTCAACAGCAGCCCCCTTGCCAGGAGGTCTTTAAGGCACGACCCACGGGATCGTCAGAGGCATGTTTTGTGAACAGGGGCCTCGCAGGGCAAGGCAGAGCGGCCACACAGGAGCCAGAAGAAGGTGTTGATGGCCTCTCATGTGGGTACTGAGGTCGTTGCCAGACACGGGGACATCCTGCGGATAGGTAGGCCGCCACGCTGAACCGCCCATGCCAGAGTCAGCATTGGCTGCAGGTTTCACCTTTGCCCACCTCTGTTGTTCTTGCCCCCCCACCAGGGTGTCCAGTCCTCCCCAACCACACCCAGGCTGTCAGGTGGACCTTTCAGAACCGCACCCTGCTGGTTTCTCACGGCCCGCAGCACAGGAGGCTGGTGGGGGGACGGGTGCTGGAGGTGAACACCCTGCTGGCCAGGTCCAGTGGCACTTATGCCTGCCATGTGCCTGCAGGCCACCAGGGGGCGTCGGCCTGGGCCCGTGTCCACCTGGAAGGCAAGTCTGCCATAGGGAAACATCCCCACCCAATACCCCAACCCTAAATGATGAATAAACAAAGCATCCTCATAACCATAAGTCTTTCGACGACCTAAATGTTGATAAAATGACCCGAAAGTCGCTACGGTTTGTTCTTTGACCGTCGTCAGAAAAGCAGAATGGCCTAAAGCATAATTCCGATACATTTTATAAGCAGGGTTTGACAACTGGTACGCAAGTCCGTATTGGCAGTATAGAGGATTAAATGTGGCAGTAATTTCTTGTCATATCAGTTTATATGCATACTTATTTTATGCTCGTTTACACTATTATGAAAGTAAAGTTTCTTAATAATAAATATATAATGTAGGAGAAGAACTTACCAGTTACAACAATACCTGATTTTGACACAATATCTGTTTGTAACACAGTACCTGTTTATAACCCAATACCTGTTTGTAACACATCACTAGCTAGCATGCTTCTTGCGTGTCTTTCCATAAGGTATTTTTATAAGTAATGTTATTCCAATATTTTGGCTGAATGAAAATACGGTGATATACCCAAGGCCTGTAATTCCCATTCATACTGGACACTGTGAAGACACTGGATATACGTTAGTGTGACCGTATCTAAACCAGCATTTAATCTGAAATGAAAAATAAATAAGATGCAGATCAAATTATACATTCAGAATTATATTTTGAAATACTTGGACAGACCGTGAGAAAGATTCCTTTGGAATGCCATCAGGTCTGTATCTTCCCATTAGCAGAGCGGGTGTATGAAGCAAAGCAGATGAAAAGGGCCGTGTATGATCGGCCCCTCTCCGAAGAAAGAGCCATGAGCCCGCCCCCACCTCAGCTGTGCGGGCGGCCAGTGTGCTTATGATTCTGTTCATCAGCTGGGGATGTCTTGTGGTGAGCAGAGTTGACCTGGAGCCCAGGGGAGTGGACCGCCTGCAGTGCCACCTGTGGGTCAACTGGGACCCGCTCCTGGAAGGCGCACTGCGTCGGCCCTGGGGGAGAGGAAGCTCCCCTGTCGGCATGCCAACACCTCCCCAGGCCTGAGAGAAGGCCTCAGCCCTGCAATGTACAGGACTGTCTGCCGAGGTGTGCTGATATCGGGCTTTCATTACCCTATTGCTGTATTTATGAACAAAGAGCACCATCTAGTGGGGGCAGAAAAAACAGCAAATGGTTCATAAAGCTACATTTGGCCATCACGACCATTACCCGATTGCTGGATTGCTGTTGTCCGGTGTATAGTTACATGACACAGACAGAAAAGCACAGTCCTTGGTGACCAGCACAAGTCATGTGTGCTCACTTCTGGATGTTTTTTTGTGCAGCTGGGGTGCTACCTTGTGGTCTGGCTGCTCCAATTCCTGTGGTGGTGGAACCCGGCATAGACAGGTGTACTGCCAGCAGCTGAGCTCTTCTGGCACGGTCACAATCCTAGCTGACTCCGCCTGCTCCGGAACACCACGTCCTCTCCACGTTGAGGGATGCCATGGACACTCCTGCTCAGATTGGTTTGCCAACCCCTGGGGGCAGGTGAGTCTCTGTCTTCCTGCTGTTGCCATGACGATGGCCATGGGAATGACGGTGTCATGATGTCGCATCGCTGCAGTGCTCCGGACGGTGCCTAGGCCCTACCTCAGCGATCCAGAGCCGGCCAGTAACTTGCAAGCATCACAATGGCTCCACCCTCTCCGAATCTCACTGTGATCACAGGAACAGGTGTGTTACAGACCAGTACCTCTTAGTTAGCTGGTGCAGGAAATCGGACTGGCTGAATGTGATTATTACTGGGAATTACAATTAAAATAAATCCGTGCGAAATAAAAACCTGCTTTGCTTCACTTCGGCATCAAGTCTTGTTTTCTGTTTGTGATAGGCTCTCACAAAAGACTGACTTTCGAAACTATGCACTGATTATGAACCCCAGCTTTATTTATAGCCCTGAGCTTTTTGAAGTACATCATATAGCAAGATCCTTTATGTATTTTTCAGGTTACGTATTGTAAATATTTAGCACAAGATTGATGTTTTGATTGCAATGCCTTTGTTTAACTCTGACCTCTGCTGGACAGTCTAGGAATTACACTTTGTGCAGATGTTGAGTTGTGGTGTTGGTATATTGG
Source organism: Mormyrops boulengeri (assembly GCA_026781065.1). Classification (NCBI taxonomy): domain Eukaryota; kingdom Metazoa; phylum Chordata; class Actinopteri; order Osteoglossiformes; family Mormyridae; genus Mormyrops; species Mormyrops boulengeri. Next base: position 6,764,948 of record JAODLD010000008.1, on the reverse strand, counting down.
GTGCCTTTAGGTTAGCCTCCACGCGGAACTGCACGTCCGAGCAGTGCAATGTGCAGTGGAGGGTAGGGCCCTGGAGAGCATGCAGTGCAGCCTGCGGCAGTGGGATCCAGTCACGCAGGGTGGAGTGCATCCACAGGAGGACAGAGAGGACCCTGGTGGACCAGCGCTGTGGGTGGCGGCGACGGCCAATCACATGGCGGCACTGTGTTATCACTTCCTGTGGCGGTAAGGCCTGCAGACAGGCATTTAGCCAGGTGCCAGCTGCCCATGTGTGCCTCCAAATCAGAATTTTTTTAATGGTGAAATGATTACACAGGACTGGAGGTTAAGATCGCCCACTCAACTGTAATTTAGATAAAGGGAGTACAAAAAAACAGAACGCTAGTCTGCTGGCTGCTAAATTAAATTTTTGCCTAGTTCCAGCTATTTGTACAATATAGGTTCTTTGAATTTCAACGTAAATGTGGTCTTTTTGTTTTCAGGTGCAGCTTTTGAATAATGCCTTTTATAATATTTTAAAATGTGTGACTTGTGTGATGTGAATCCTCTGCAATATCTGGACTGACGTAGGTGGGATTACCATTAATCAGCAACACCTGCTGATTTCCCTGTGTGTTCCTCACGCAAAGAGCAACTGTGCGGAGCTCCTGTGTCCCATGATGCTCTGACCTTTGTTCTGTTTTTTGCCCTCAGGTGAATGTGTAGATTCGACCCATTACTGTGCTGCCGTGAAGGAGCTCAGCCTGTGTGTCATAAATCTGTACCAGCAGAGGTGCTGTCGGTCCTGCCAGGGGAAGGAGACTCCACCCATACAGTGACGAGATCTGGGATTAGTCGAGGCACTAATTGAACGGCCAATGAAAATAATGGACTGTGTAAAAAGATAGACTTATAGATTGCTAATGTTGTGCCACTAACATCAGCGCCTGTTAATAATATTGCTGTATATATGAGGTGTATGTCTTTTGCATCTGTTTTTTAAGAGGATGGAGAAGAGAGACGTGACTTGTTTTGAGCGAAGGGCAGAGGATGACCTAAGCAGGAGTCCCTGGCTGATCCTTCCTAGCTTTAATGTCATCACATCTCCCTCACGTTTGCTGGATGGCCTGATGAACTTCCTGCATCACCATCACACCCGCACCCTGGTGGCATTGTTTTCCAGTTCTAGGTCATATAATGGTGCTGTTTATATCTGCTGCAGACATAATGTTCTCACCATAGCAGAGGCCAAAGAAAAGCAAAGGGTCAGTGCCCAAAGCTCAGTATTTTACCTGTAAGCCTGGTTTGAGTTGGAGTTCGGGTTGAACTGGAACTACAGTACAACAGCTGGGCTCCTTGTGAAGCAGCAGCCTTCAGACAGACACTCCATGTTGCTAACCACTATGCCACTTGCTGCCCATGTAGTTTGATGGAGATGCACAACAGGGCAACAACAGGGCAATGTATCAAAAAAACTTCTTTGATTATGTTAAGAAAGGCATTGCCTATAAGTTCTGTATTATAGAATATATTTAGTATCTCACAGCACTGTTTCTATGCCTGTATACTGTATAGTGTTTGACAGTACATTGTATAAATCTCACTGCAAAAAAGTAACATATGGTCAATTTTTAACAAATTAGCCAAGTCTTATTTTAGGTCCAAACATTTTTTAAACTAAACACAGAAGAGAAAGGGGCCTGTGGTTATGTGCTGAATTTTAAAAAGTGTTTTGAAATGACATTCTTCTCCTGGAAACGTTCCTAACTGGCACCAAATCGTTCACTGCGTGTCTGGTTCAGTTCCTATCAAGCTGAGGACGACGTGCTCGATGGGAATCCACAGTGGTTGCAGATGTGGACACAGAGTGTGACAAAAAACTTATTTCCGTGCCAGTTAGATTGCTTTACAGAGATTTTACAAACTAAAATGAATGTTAAAATGTATTATGAACAAATCAAAAAAGTGAATAATGTTTCTCAGTGTTTCTGGAAGAGACAGACTGTATGTGAGGGATCTCAGAAAGGTGCATGGATGTCACTTGGCCTCCAGGGGTCACCCTCACTGGCAGCTGGTGCATTCCTAGTAATGGCCTTGTGTCCTTTTTTTTAGTTGTGTTTCAAAACCTGACTTTTATATAGGACTCTTAAAAGTGCAATATTGTACCATGTGTGTTAACTGGCACTTTATTTTCTTATAACCAAACCCAGAAGATTGATGTATCTTTATGCTCTGCATCTGAGATTTAAGGCCGAGCACCTTCCAAGCGGAGTGTGACTTCCTGAGGCGTCTTCCTGTCCTAAACTTCCTGTCTCTGCTTCTGATTAGCAGGCTAACCTGCTGTTAGGCACTGGGTCCTGTCAGATTAACTGTGTTAACAAAATAAAGACCATATTACCACCAAATCCACTACAAACCTTGAATACGCTCTTTATTTTTAATACTCTCCAATAGCAATTTTTGTGCATGTTTAAAACATATGTGAATACATTTGTGGTAATGAATTCATATCCCACATTATTTAATTCTAAGCTTGGCACATATTAATTAAGCTTTCCTTTAAATATTTCAATACGTAATGCTGAAACTGAACTTAACGTTTGTTCTCACTATAAACATGTCAAATGTATTGAATGAAATCATGTCCAAATGTAATACAGAAATATAAAGAATGCCGTTTGAGTAAAATCAATGTAATGAAATTAATTGTTAATGCTGTAATATGTTGCAGAAATATTTCTTGTAAATAAAGATTGAAGACTGTTAATGTTTTTCCATAACCTATCAGTCTATCTGCGGTAAATTTATCAGTGCTTATATGTGACCTTGATACCTTAATACATGTGTAATAATGATGTTCATGAAACAGACAGCACTTTGGGTTCAGTAAGTAATGACGGATACACTTCAGGAGCTCACAGCCAGTTCAGTAGCTGGGATCTCAGGTGCACTGGCCACGTCATTCCTCTCCTGAGAAGACAGCTTGCGGAAGAACCTATGGCCCCGTTCATCGCTCTCCTCGAAGACGTAGCCATGAGGAGAGTCGAAGCTGGCTGGGCACACGTCTGTCTTCTTGGCTGTGAACTCTGTGCGGTACATCGTTCTATCATCAAATGGAGACTCTGTTCTCATGGGGACATGTTTGGGTTTAAAGCTTGGGTTTGGTTGGATCTGATGCTGGATGAAGTGCAGCTTAGAGGTAGTCAGGTTCTCCATCTTCTCGCTGGCTTTTGGTACTTCTTCTGGCTTGCTTCTCTTCTCTTGCTTCTGCACCATCCATGGTCTGAAGGTCTCCCTCATGGTGGTGCTGCCTTGGAAAGGAGCTGTGGACCTATTTGCACGTGAGGCAGGCTTGACAGGGATGAATGGCTGTATGTTGTGTCTGATAAAATCGTTCTTGGTGGTTGTGCTTAGGTCCATGGGTTCTGTGGGGCTTTTGTGGTCCACTGATTTTGAGAGCTGTGGTAGAGTCACTGGCCACTGCTGGAAACTGTCCCGGAATTCTGTGCGACTTTCAAAGGGGCCGTCCGAGGTTGCCTTGGTGACCACTGGCTTGCAGTTCTCTGCCGGCTGTACAGGTAAGCCTTGGAAGTCTGACTGGTGGGTGGTATGACCCTGGAAGGGCTGGTTGTTGGGCTTGTTCTCCCCGGGGGCCCTGACATGCCTGACCTCCAGAGCGTGAGGCACGTATGAGATGCGGTTGCTGGTGAGGCCGTCAAAGGGGACGTGGGAAAGCTTGGCTATGCTGGGAGGCTTAAAGCTTTCTCGAGGAACCAGGTCTCTAGGAACAAAAGCATCCTGGAATGTTGTTGCATTTCCAAACTTTCCAGATGGAAGGCGGTAGGTAGATTCTGGTTTCGCCAATTCCCTCTTGCTAATTTCCCATGGTCGGAAATCCTCTTTTAAAAAAGGAGTGTTATGTAAGTGAACATCTTTAAAAATGACACCGAAGACCTTCTTATGTAAGAAATAAGGTGATTCAGTCATTTCCATGCTAAAAAGAAAGGCGCCCAGTTTATAATTACTGTAAATTTAGATCAATATAGAATTGATACCTTTTAGGTGCCAGCAAACACATTTATTAAAGTAATCAGATGAATGGGTACAAAATTAACCTTGGAATCACCTTTGTAAGTGGGCATCGTGTCCAGCCTCCCCTCGTTCAGGTGGGATCTCCGCGAGGGTCTCACAGGTACGAATGGCCGCACCTGGTATGTGTTGAAGTCCAACTTGTACGTCGTCCTGAGATCGATGTCTCCGCTCTTAGGCCTGTACTCCACTTGCTGTCTCACATACTGTGGTGTAACTTCATGAGGGAAGTAATCGGACCTGGGCGGGATCAAGAGGGAAAACATTTAGCCCCCTAAAAATGCGCTACAGTTTCTGGCTAGAAGCTGTCAATTTCAGGGCACCTATAAGCACGTAATATCACTTGCATGCTTATTACTTGAAGGTGCTGGTTCCCTCCATTCTCTCCCGGTTCTCCTGGTACTCCAGCTTGGGTTTTCTGCTCTTGGGGGGGGAGTAGGGCCCATATGATGGGTATTTCTCTGCATATTCTGTCTGGACATGAACCTTGGGTCCCTTACTGTACAAGGCAGTGGACTGTTGTTTGCAGCGATGACGTCTGTAAGGACAGAATTTAATTTCTTCAAACACCAGCAGAGAGATGAATAGAAAAGCTTGACTGTTGACGACTTGACCAATGTACCACCTAAGCTTCTAGTATTCATTACAGTTTCTTGAGTTTTATTGTCAGATGTGTGAGATTCTCATGCCACAGTTGCAGGTTTGGTGACAGGTGAATGAACATACAATAAGACCACCAATGGTGTTTTGTTTTCTTCATAACAACAGCAGACGATGCACCAAAACACGTTACATGGCTACATATTTATTTATTTACTTTTAAAACTGTGACTCAAAGACTTTCATGACAGAACAAGTTCCGGGCTAACAGGTATCGAATGTTACCTGATACCCATTACTGGGACTTCAGTGTCAATGGATAATTAAAGAAGTAATGAGCCTTTCCATTCATCTTCCAACCGCTTATCCAGGACATAATGAGTTTGTTACATAGTATCCATTACCTCAATATAAAATTAAAAGCTAATTTAATTTTTCGTAGAATACAAATTTCAGGCTTAGAAACTGGACATGTCTTAGATGCAGATGTTATCAAAGCAGGCTGGCGCTTTGAATTTTCTTACCCGCAGTTACAGATATTACAGATGCACGATCGTTTCATGATTTATTCTCCTCGTAAAGATAGTTTTCCCTGCCGCAGCGACAACCCCGACCGACCCGCAGTACAGCCACCCCACACAACACAATCGTTTCCAGGGAAGCGTCAGGTCTCCCAAGCAACCGGAAGGCGTCCTAGCGACGACGTCGCGTTATCCGTACGTGCGTCAGAGGGCAAAGTTCACGAATTGCAACTTACTTCCGGAGTAGGAGATCAACGTGAGTACCTCTACCGTCTGCTGTAAGTTTGATCATTGTAGTGACAGCTTATAAATTAATTAATAATATTGTTGTATATTTGCGAGTGTGTAGATTACTTGAATAAATGGGTTAACTGATTTGTGTTGATGGAATTTGTAAAATGTGTCAAACAACCAGTTTATCGTAACACCTCACGTGTAGTGTTTCCACGTTACAGTTACTTTAAGTTTTTAAATAAAATGCTGGAATTAACAGGTGCGTTCATGTTGCCCTACTGCGGGCGTAAAGTGGCGCGGCAGTGTTTTCATGAATGTCATCTAATTGTTGTGTTAAATTTTCAGTTATCTTTAGTATAGTAATGATCATTATAAGTTAGCTGGATCAAAACAAATAATGTCATCGGAGTGAAGAATTAAGGCAGTAAACATTGAATATTAAGAGAACCGTGTACTTAATAATAACGTAATGTTTTCTTTACAGAACAGCTGTAAATCATCGATTCAGCCTTCGAATATGGGGCACACAAGTTTGGAAAAAATCATTGCACTACAGAAAAATACACCGAATATAAGGAATCTGTGTATTTTAGCTCACGTGGATCATGGTACGTTACGTATTTAACGATCTTCATTTTGTTGTTTATTGGTCCTCAAGTTATAGCAAATGCTTCAGGCGCCTAATAAGAAGTACAGCGGATGATAAGTAACGGTAAATTGCAAATAAAAGAGAATAGGTAAATACTTGAGAATGTACCGGAGCTGCGTTAGAGGTAGAACATGGGGAATGAAGTGTCAGAGTTCAGAGCAGCAGGATTTGATAGAGTTTGTTGAGGACCTGCGTTGCTTCCAGGTAAAAACCGAGACAGTCTCTTCTGTCAGACTATCAGACTGCTGAACTCTGGCCAGCGAACCGGCCACACCCTTTCCCACATAGCTGTTTGTTGTTTTTATCGTTTTTATTGCTTGTTTGCCCACTCTTTATTAGTACAACGCCATAGATTACCACTTCCTGTATACTTCATGTTGTTTTGTCTAATTCAGTTTTTTTTTGCACTACGTCTTTGCTATTGTGGGAATTGTGTGGCTTATTCAATGTACTGTGAGAAATTAAGTGATTTAATTACTTGTTTAAATGTCTTTTTGAAATGTGGCTTTTAGGGAAGACCACGCTTGCGGACTGCTTGGTCGCCAGTAATGGTATAATATCCAGTCGAATGGCCGGTAAGGTTAGTATTTTAAAATCTCACTATCCAGTTTAACAATCTATTTTGGTGCTTTTTTTTCAATGAAATATAGTAGAAAGGTTTATTTTGCTAATGTGTTACTCTGGTGAGATGCAATGGTGGTAAACTGTTGATTTATGCAAATTCCTAGTTGAGGTACCTGGACAGCAGGGAGGATGAACAAATCCGAGGCATAACGATGAAATCCAGTGCGATATCACTGCATTACGCCACTGGTAAGTCAGGGTGATGAGCGCCTGTGGCAGGGGTGGGCAATCTTAAACACAGAGGGCCAGTGTTGGTGTAACCTTTAAGTCAGCTGTTGAAACCCAGGTGTGAGGACTCTTCAGCCAATCAGTCCTCTAATTAGCAGTATAATTAGGGAGTTGCGGGTGCACACAGAGCGGCCCTTTGCGGATAAGATTGTCCAGCCCTGGCCAAAGGGCTGTAGTAACTGAATAGCAGCATGTGTCCCAGTGTCTGATCAATGGATGCACTAAAGTTCCCGATTGATAAAGAAGATAAATTCTGCATTTACCGTTTGCACAAGTACCATTACAGGCTCATTGGAATGCTTCTCCTTGATGAGCCCATCTAGCTGTACATAGCTTAGGGGTCACAGCACAGGCTAACGTGCGACGCCCCTGGAGGTGGGGGTTAGGGGCCTCCATCAAGGGCCCACTGACATGTGACACTTCTCCTGAGACTGGGGCTCCTCCGATCTCGGGCACAGAGACTTAGCCCAGCTGTCTGCCTTCCTGCCTCAGGTGGCCAGGAATACCTCATTAACCTGATCGACTCTCCGGGCCACGTGGACTTCTCGTCCGAGGTGTCGACGGCGGTGAGGTTGTGCGACGGGGCCATTGTCGTCCTGGATGCAGTGGAAGGGGTCTGTCCTCAGGTGCGAGTGAGCGACCGCATTCTTGTTTACCAGCCAGCGAACACGCCCAGGGTGCCCCCTGTCCGCTGCCTTGTGTGATTTATCAGTGTGAAATACGTCATTTTTGTTTGTATCTTGGCCATGTAAACCCGATGCCAATGGATCCGTGTATAATGGCTCATCGTGTGTTGTTTTAGACCCAAGCAGTGTTACGACAAGCCTGGCTGGAGAACATCCGTCCGGTTTTGGTCATTAATAAAATCGACAGGCTGATCGTAGAACTGAAGCTCACGGCACAGGAAGCGTACGTCCATCTTCAGAAGATACTGGAACAGGTGTGTCACGCAGCTGTCAGTCAGTATTGTTGCAGTTTTATTAATTAGTTTTTATATTATTTTCAATTTTCATTTGCAGTCCAGTTTGATTTTAGTTAATTTTCAGTGTAGTTTTTATTTTAAAGATATCCAGAAACCCTTCACATTCGTGCGGGTTAGAGGCAGATACTTGGGCACCCCTAAGCCTAAACCTAAACCTAAGCCTAACCCTAACCCATAACAGTCTGCAGGTATGACTAATGGCATAAAGGGTCCATTTATTATTTCTAAACAAACTTTGCATCTCAAATGACTTCATTTTCTATAAAGACCTTTTTATATCATATACAAATCATCTAAATTATTAAGCCCCTGTATGAATACAGTCACTACTGTACGTGCTGAGAGCACTTACCGATATTAATTAATTATACGATTTCTTGTGATCTAAATCATTTTTAGTATTGCGTCGTTTGTGAGTTTCTGCTACATTTCGGCATTCCTGTTTAACTGATCACAGCCAACTCGCTAATAACCAAAACCGCAAACGTCAAATGCGCGAATGTGAAGGAATTACTACGTTTCTGTTTTGTTGTGGTTTTGTTGTGGTTTTGTTGTGGTTTCCTTTCAAGTTTTACAAATTTTATTTCTACAGAAAGACTGAAGTTGTAGGGCTGATTTATGCAGCGTTGCCAGGACTCATGCAAGAAATCTTTCAGCCAATCTGTATTATCCGTTTAATCAGTATTAATCGTCCGCGTCTGCTGAGCATTTGCTTTTGATTGTTAAGGTGAACGCCGTCACCGGCTCCCTGTTCACCTCCAAAGTCCTGGAGGAGCGAGCGGGGAAGGACTCGGAAGCTGCGGGCACCGGCGACGGAGGCGATCAGGTCTACGACTGGAGTGCCGGGCTGGAGGAGACTGATGATTCTCACCTCTACTTTTCACCCGACCAGGGGAATGTGGTCTTTGCTAGTGCCATAGATGGATGGGGTTTCAGGTACCATCTCTCTCAACATCACTAGGTTTTAAAGTGAGCCTGCTATTGTTACATAAAAAGACCACCAGGGGGAGACTTAAGCTCATGTTTTAAAACTCTGCAGGTTGTCATTAACACTTAATCTAACTATGCAAGACAAATAGTGGCATCTGAAAAACATAATTTGGAAACAATTATATATCAGAGCCAACAGTCTTGACTTAATGGTTAATAATCTGACGTTGGCATGTAGTAAATTAGAAAAACGTTTACAATCGCCATGCTAAATAATTGTTCTGTACCTTTGTAAGATCTGTTCTGTTGCTGTGTTACCAAGATTCTTGCATTCAGGAAATGTCAAGAAACAAAAAAGACTTGATGATGATTTAAGTTTATTTATATAGTTACTGGTGGGCCGCCATGGGTTTGATGAGAGCGCATCAGACTCAGGTTTACCTGTCAGTGTTAATGCTAGGTCAATAAAAAAAACTAGTTTGAATTTTTAGTAAAGACCCTTTCTGTTCTGTATTCTGCCAGTTTATTTCCATTTCCACAGAGCCGGTATGAACAGGTCGGGTAGATGTGCCGTCTCTTTTGTGAAGTTTAGATTGAGTCTGGCTCAACATTTTTGTCTGGCAAAAAATATAGCCGGCGGAAAGCGCCCCCACCACACGCTGTCGTGCAGGTTAATAATGGGATGTGCTAATGGGTTTCAAGTAGAGGACCGAGTCAATTTGCATCAAGATTGTATTTTATTTCAGACAGCGGATAAGTAATTTAGATACTTCAAATCAGGTCAGTGCAAGGTGGAAAGAGTGATTAATTTACTTTGCCTTGGCTTAGTAATGCTGCTTAATGGACTTCAGGAAAAGAGCACGCGGCTGTGGGCTTGTGCAGCCGGAAGATCAGAGGCTAAGGCGGGTGGGGGGACGTGGAGACGAAGCTTAAGGAGTACCTTTGCCATTTTGATTGCTAAAATCTAAAAATAAGGCCATTAGCACATAGCTAAGGCAGTCTGGCCAGTAATCAAGTCATTTTATTGTCACAGTGTCTTCTGCAGTTTGGAAAGATTATGGAGGGAGTTTTAGTATGAAATGCAGTGGATACTGTTCCTGTAGCCAGACTAATATTCCACATTGTGCCTCTGAGCTGGAAGATGGAGGGTTTTTTTTCTCTCTCTCTAACGGGATGGTTATTAAATTGGCAGAAACGCATCACGCTAGACTAATGCTGAGTCTGAGCGAATGTAGCGCTTTTTGATGTGAGTCGTCGGGGCACCGTCTCAGAGCGCTGCGGGTCCTAATAACGGAAATATCTGGAAAAGATGAAGGTCAGATGTTTAAGTGCGCGCGGGGTCAGTCCGATTGAGACATTGGTCCAAACCGAAGTCGGAGCACGGGGGGGTGCAAGCCAGTAACGGGAGGGAGGACGTTGACTTGGGGTGGCTGTAGGGGTGCTCATGATCATCACGCCTGTCTGTGCCTTCCTGTGTTTTAGTGTCCGGCAGTTTGCTCACATGTACAGCCAGAAGATGGGTATCAGGTCTGAGGTGCTGCTTAAGACCCTGTGGGGTGACTTCTACCTCAACACCAAGGCCAAGAAGATCATGAAGGGAGCTCAGGTGAGCAGGTGCAGGTATCGCATGAGGCGTGGCGTCCGTCTGCCACACCCCCGTCCCGTTTGCGTGGCCCGCATGCCCGTCTGTTAATGCGATGATGATTTATCCATAAAAGTTTTCTTCCGTAGGCCAGTATTTTACAAATAGCCAGCTTTGTATTGGGCTTCTGAAGCAGGCTGCCCCCCGAGTATACAACATGGGCTGCCGCCTGTACTGACAGAAGACGCGCAGAAGGCCAGCTCCGGTGGGGGGGGGGGGTCTATGGGGCACTAAAGATGATGAATGTTGTTTATCATCTGCACAGCAAAATCGAATTAGTCGCCGTGAGTCACAAAGCCTCCCCTGTTTAAACAGCCCCACCCCTTAAAGATAATGTCAGCATCTTGCTGGCTGTCCTTTTAATTATCGGCCCTTTTAATGAGACGCGGCTGAGCTGGGTGGTCTGGACGTGGCGAGGGGTGACGGCCGCGGTGCTGCGCTCACGGGTTCGACCCAGAGGCTTAGCTCCACCCCAAAGGCTTAGCTCCGCCCCAGAGGCTTAGCTCCAGGCCGGTGGCTGTTGATAGTGTTTGGACCTCTGTGATCTCTCCTTAATGAGCCCCCCCACCCCGAGTATACAACATGGGCTGCTGTTTGTGTCCACTTCAGAGCTTTGATCTCCCCTTGTTCGGCAGAGGTGTATTTTTTTTCTCTCTTAACTGGTATCCCTGCGATGCGTTGAGCCTCTTGGTTATCTGGAGTAGAGAGATAGCTGCTCCGCCCTGCCCTACCTGCCCTGGTTTACTTGGGTTAGGACCAGAACCGGAAAAAGAACTATGTATTCTACATATGACAGTGCAGTCAGATCATTTTTCCTTGACGGTCTTGTGGAAACAGAAAAACTGTGAAAAGAGCCCTGCGTGGGCTGTCTGATGCCCATCTAGGGGGCTGGGGGGGTTTGGCATTGAGACAAACATGGCTTAGTGTGCAGCGTATGTCCTTTAACCCCCCGCCATGAGACCGGCATGGCCAGTCCGAGGCCATGATTCCCCAACGATCCATCATCGCCTACCACCAGGCAGATGAGCTTCATCTAGAAAATTTCCATCAGTACACAGACCCCCAGCTGTCACCTTTGACCCCGAGACTCTGCTGTGTTTCGCTTCCCTGCCAACACAACCAAGCGAATCTGTGGCGACCCCAAATACGGTCCCATCCAATGACCATTAATCTTTCACAGTATCGCATATCACTTTGGAAGACGACGATTAAGTAACTGTGCCGTGCTCGCGCCTCGGCAGTTAATTACAAAAGCGCAGGTCGGAAAGTAATTGCTTTAACAAATTAGATTTGGCGAACACACAAAGATCAGATGTGAGAGATTAATTCTGAGTTTCAATCTATGATGACTCTGACTCAGACAAGACCGTAGCTATTAAAAAGCACTTGATTATGTTGAGTTTGATTAAGAGCCTGACACCGAAAATTGGGGAACCGTTTGAGGAGGGTAAACATGTCATGGGTTTGAGATCAGCGTCCTTTCGAGAGGGGAGAGATTACGGGGACGGCAGATTACGGGGACGTTAGTGTCACTGCCATGCAGTGGCCCGGGGAAAAGGGCCTTGAAGTAGCTCCTCATATGGAGTCGTTTTGGGCTAGGCGGACTGGAGCCAGAGTCATTTCTCCGGAACAGCGCACTCCGGGGGAAGGCCGTGTAACTCTCAGCGTGCCTCATTGACCAGGAGAACACAGAAGGGATTGGTGTTTAAACAAAGTGCGCCAGTCGTAATTGGAGGATTTAGTTTGACCCTAAGAGTCCCGCAGTAAATCCCTCAATTACCTTAGTGGGGATCGTCAAAGCTGGCGGCGCTTGGCTCGAAGTCTTCTTGGGCGCCTTTGATTCCATTCTGCTCCCATTAATTTTTTTTATTACATCTTTTAAGGCCAAAGGAAAAAAGCCACTGTTTGTCCAGCTTGTCCTTGACAACATTTGGAGTTTGTACGAGGCCGTCGTCACCAGAAGGTAATGAACGTAACGCTCTCTCTGACGTCCAAAATGCGGCGGACGCGAGATGTTGGGCGTCACTGCTGACGGCTTCCTCATTTTCCCCGTAGGGACAAAGAGAAGGTGGAGAAGGTGATCTCCTCCCTGGGCATCAGAGTGGCGGCCCGAGACTCCCGGCACTCAGACCCCAAAGTGCTCCTCAGCGCCATCTGTGGCCAGTGGCTGCCAGTGTCCCAGGCTGTCCTCAGTATCCTTCTTTGGGGCTTGTCAGCACCGATCTGCCTTCTAGCTTCTGCTTGGGCCCAAAGGGAGGATGACCTGGTTTCTTGTGCAGTGTGAGCAATAAATCAGCTCAGGAACATCGCCGGTCTAATTTAATATTTTCGCAGGGGTTTCTGAAAATGTTGCCCCAAAAAAGTTCATTTATGTTTCTAAGTGTGACTTTCTTGGGCTGTGGGTAGCTGACCTGCTAGCTCTCTGCTGTCCTGGGTACCATGTTAGGTATAGCTGTAGGATTGATTAAGCAGCTGCTCTGTGTTTGTCATGGCTGGACTTCTCACTGAGGAGGCCTTACGTCAGCTAGCTTATTGTTAGCATGTTGAAAATGTTGGAGGTCGGGATTCTCTTTGTTGTTGCTGTTTATTATTTATGAGCATGCTTTCAGTAAACACTGAGAGTTGCAGCCTGTCTGTGCTGTTTTCTCTATTCTCTCATGCCTGTTCCTCCCTGCCTCGTCCGCATTAAATAGCTCCCCGGCAGTGGAGGACACCTTTACGCCTGTTTTATCTCAAGACGCCTACAGCCAAGACTGTTTCTCGTCATATTAATGGTGTTTTTTTTTTTTTTTATTATTTTTTTTTTGAAAACGGTATCGCTTGTATTTTCTCAGCGTAAGAAAGGAATAATTGAGCATGAACGTTTTAAAAAATCAAAATAGGGAAAGCTTTCTCTGCTTTGCAGACGGCTCTGCTAAGAAGGTGATACTGGAGGTGTTTGTAAATGCACGTCCTCCAGCTCCTGGGGAGGGCTACCCACAATGCAGCATTCCTCCTTAACCTGGCCGTGCAGCGATGGTGTGCGAGAAACTGCCGAGTCCGCTGGACATGCCGGCAGAGCGGGTGGAGAAGCTCATGTGTGCCGGAGCGCGGAGGTTCGACTCCCTGCCGCAGGAAACTCAGGACCTCAAGAGAGGTGATAACAGGAAGCCTGAAAATATTTTACTTTTCCCCTCTTTGTCTTATTTCCCAAAGCTGCTTTCTTTTTTGGGATATATTTAGTCCTTCACTCTCTGAAGCTCTTTCAGATGAAACTTTCAGGCAGCTATTTTTTTAAGTGAATTTTTGCTTAAAGTTTCCGCCTGGTAGTGGGTCTCTGGGGGTCTAATTGTCTGTTTGTGGCCCGTCCGGATCCTCATATTTCCTGTAAATGAAACACGTTTTTCTGCTCGACCTGCCTGTCTGGTTTTCTGGCCGAATCGCCGTTCCTCTGCTTCCACAGAGATTCCCTTTGATCCGGGCCAGATCGGCACCAGAGGCTCGGTTCTGGTGTGACCCTGTAGGTGGGGGACCAAACCTCTCCAGGCCCGGTCTGTTTTTTTTTACATGTATACACGTGTCACTTTACGGGATCTGCAAGCCCTCCGTTTGGCCAGGCAAGATGTGGGTTTTTAATGTTTTATTTAGCCAGCACGCGGTGGGTCATGATGGCATTGCCAGGCTCCTTTATCCCATTTCTGCTCCCCTTGCAGGATGAGATTGTTGCTGAAACGAGGCCCGGATTTCGGTCTGGAGTTTGGCACGCACTTTCCCACATCTGACGGTCAATCGCTACGTCGTCACTAACTCAACATTTTTTGACTCGGATGGGTAAAAGAGAACTAAATGACGTCTCATTGATGGTGACAGACAATGTGCCGGTGGATCGCTTCGGCGGTCGCCAGCCAGCGGCCCGCGTGTCTTTGGGAAACCGCAGCATGCGGCGTCACATAAGAGAAAAGGCACACCAGTGTCTGGGGAAGCTGACGCTGCGATGTCATCGGGAGACATCCCACTGCTGCATTTTTCCCTGCCCATCGTTCCGTCGCAGGCCTCCTGAATATCGACGGCTTTTGCGTGCAATCCTAGTTGTCACACGTCTGTTGTCCTGTATCTAGTTAAAGCAGGATTTCTGTGTTCTCTCCTGTCTTTAAAGTTCATTTTCCCGCCTGATAAATCCAGGCCATGGACATGTGCCAGGAAACCAAGCGCAGAAATTCAAATTTTTGTTCACTTTACAAATATGATGCACTAAAGTGGTGTTTAGTGTGGATTCCTACAACAATTGACACAGACTTTTCCATTAACTTTTTTTTAAATGATGATTTGATGGTGATACAGCCATTTTAGCCAATTTGATTGCTAAATGATTTAATGGATTCACACTTAGATAAAGGATAAATGGAAAAACAGTGGGAAATGCACATGGCAGAGTGGGCCCCATAGTCTGAGTATGGGGTGAATCCCCACAGAAGGGGGGTCTGTAGTCTGATGACAGAGGGCCCCGCAGTGAGCCTCCGAGGACGGGGGGCCCTGCAGTCAGAGGATGGGGCCTGCGGTATGAGGACGGGGGCCCCGCAGTCAGAGGATGGGGCCCGCGGTATGAGGATGAGGGCCCTGCAGTCAGAGGATGGGGCCGCGGTATGAGGACGTGGGTCCCGCAGTCAGAGGATGGGGCCCACAGTATGAGGACATGGGGCCCGTGGTATGAGGATGAAGGCCCCGCAGTCAGAGGATGGGGCCCGCGGTATGAGGATGGGGGCCCGCAGTCAGAGGATGGGACCCGCAGTATGAGAATGGGGGCCCGCAGTCAGAGGATTGGGCCTGCGATATGAGGATGAGGGCCCCGCAGTTAGAGGATGGGGCCCGCGGTATGAGGATGAGGGCCCCGCAGTCAGAGGATGGGGCCCGCGGTATGAGGATGAGGGCCCGGCAGCTTGCACAAAGCTGCCCTCCCTTCCTTATCTTGCGTGCTTCTCCCCAATCTCTTTCCAGCATTTCTGGACTGTAAGAGTGATCCAGCGACTCCAGCCATCGTTTTTGTGTCCAAGATGTTTGCTGTCGACTCCAAAGCCCTGCCGCGGAACAAACAGAGGTATGTGGGGGATCTGATTCGATTGGCGGGTCAGGGACACTGTGCGTTAAGGCGTCCATTCTTTAGATGTTCATCCTGAGCACAGGAATAGCGGTAAGGCCACGCCTCGGTGGCTTCTGCCGACTTTCCCGAACATCCCGTGTGCCTGTGGCCCTTTTTGTAGCTCCGCCCACTTCCCCAGAATCAGACAGCCTGCCCCTGCCATTTGCCCGGTGTGCAGCTCAGCCTCATCAGCAGTGACTCCTTACGATTTCTGTCCCGTTCTGTCAGTTCTGCAGCGGTGTTTGTCAGTGATCACGGCTTGTTCGCCATTCCCAAAGATAGGCCCGGAATTCCCTGCACTCACCATGACATTGGTGGGGTTTTTTTTTTAAAGTCGTTTTGTTGAGGAAGACCTGTCCCTCTCGCATGACGAGTCGGCGGGCACATGCGGGCGGTTTCACTGCTGCGCTGGCGGAGGACGCGTTTTCCTAAACTCCGCACTTAAAAGGAAACCACAAATGGCGCAGCTGTTAGCCATCGCTTTGCGAGAGGCCGCTGTTCAGACCGCAGGCACGGAGAATCCCGCCAGTAAACCTCCGGCAACTCGCCATCTTTGTTCGTGCACCTTGGGTGCTGCACGACCTCCTTGCCAACTCGCTAATGTGATTAGGCAACGGAGCACGGCCCCCAACTCGAAAGGCAGGGGGCGATGGAGCGGGCCGGGCCAGGCCTCATTACTGAGAGCACGTTCCCGTGGGGAGCCGCGGCGACAGATATGGGACCATTAGCGCTCTCGCTTTCACACGTGTGCCACATGTGGGTGCCACTCTGCGCTCACACTGCAACTCATGCAGATTTATTGCCATGGGGGGGAGAGAGAGAGAGAGAGAGAGGGAGAGAAGGGGAGAGGGAAAAAGATGGACAGTGAAAGACGGGAAGAGGCAGGGAGTGAGAGGCGAGAGGGGGAAACAGCAAGAGAGGGAGGGGGAAAGAAGGAGGGGGAGAGGAGAAGAGAGAGAGGGAGCAGAAAGAGTAATAAGAAACAGCCTTGTGTTTCCAAACCCAAGAAATATTGTCCATTTTTCATTCTCCTAACAAGAAAGCCGTTAAAGACAGCCGAGTTCAAACATAATCCAGAGCTGCTGAAATGGAGTTGTGAAGCATCTGGAAGAAAGATCTCCCCCTTGGTTTGGAAGCAGTGATCGGGTGGGGACAGGGGGCAGTGCTGCTTCCCAGGCTGCTGGTGATGTGACACAGGCAAACATACGACGTGCCACACTACAGTCTTTCATCAAACGCAGGAAATGCATGTTAGCAACATGTTCACGCTCACGGCAGCCCCTTGAGAAACTGGATTTTTTTGTGGCCAGTGCAGTGCGTGTGTGTTTTGCAGGCAGGTCTCTGACTGGCTGCTCTCCAGTCTTCGGACGGTGGGCTGAGAGCCGTTGACTGATGCTGATGCTAATGCAGTGCTACTGAAGAGCGAGAACTCAGCCGTCTGTGTGTTTCACGGCAAGCTTGTCAGTCAGGCTGAATTTGACCCTTTCACATGTTTCAATGTATAAATGGGGCAAATGTGTGTTTGTGTTCGTGAAAAACATCAGTGCCGTCTTACCAAGATTGCCCAGCCGTGCTTGTCGCTTAGCGATCTTAGGTGGGAGCGTGATTGTCCCGTTTGAGTTTGCCCAATTTCAGCTGCCGTGTTTTGCATGGCTTCTCCTAGACTTCTTGGAGATGAAGAACCCAGGGCAGACGACCAATGGCCAGGCTCGCAGCTTAACCTTTTTCCTGAACTTGCTGTAGTTTGTAACGTCAGGCTTCATCAGGAATAATGCCTCACTGCAGCGGACCGATGCCTAAAAACATAGACTGTTTATTTTTAAAGCTGGTCTTCATCTTGCTTGTTGATTGGTGCTGAATTTATTCGGCACTTATAATCAATGCGACATCGCTGTCGTTCTGCCCGGTGCTGTCTGGAAGCATTCATCCTTGTTAAAGTCTACAGACTTCATCAAAACAAGGGGGGGGATCTATGACTCAGAACGTTTTCCTGGTTAGAGGTCAGTGAAGTATCTGTGGCCAACGCTCCCCCTGTCATCCACCCCCCTCGCCCCGGCTGTCTTTATTTATTTATAAATCCAGCTTGTAGTTGTTTTTGGCCCTGGATAAGAAAACTATGACCTCACGCCATGTGCGGGTAAAGTTTGCTGAACACACTAGCTGGCATTTTTCTCTGTGCCAAAGGTGACCGTGCCGAAGATGGCGCGTGAGAAGTGCAGGTACAGGAGGGCGAGCCCTCAGCACAAGGGTCTGGAGAGCGGCCCTGGCCGGTCGTGTGGCGTACCGAGGTCGTCACCAGGGCACACTCCAGCTTCTGAACTCTCTTCGATACGTAGAGTGAACTGCCTTCTCACAAGTGTTGGGTTTATTTGTGGGGCAGAAGCTTCCCACCGAGTTTAGTGCCATCTGTGGCGTGCGATTCCTACCGCGCTGATGGTTTAATTGGCTTGAGATCCCTTTGAGAGGGAACCCTTTAAGGAAGATCCCTTTAAGATCTTTATTGTCCCGTCGTCTCTTCCATTGTGGGAAGCCGTATGGGCCTTCTGCTTGCCGCTGCCTACCGCCTCCTTGTGGTCAGTTTGAAGCGTGGTGTCCCATCTGCCACAGCTGTGGCATGTAGGACACATTCACTAGAGCAGCATCTGAAGGGCCCCCTCCCCCAAACGCACGCACACCCCCGCTGGGACCCTCTCCTTTGTTATCGTTTATGGCCATTCACTTTACCCGATATATAGCTAAGT
>JAODLD010000008.1:6724239-6739556 GCA_026781065.1 Mormyrops boulengeri | reverse complement strand
CCCCCCCCCCCCCCCCCCCCCCCCCCCACCAACCCCCCCCCCCCCCCCCCCCCCCCCCCCCCCCCGGGGGCGGGGGGCGGCAGAGTTTAGGGTGTCAGTGCCAGTAAAGTTCCCGTTATCTTAGTTGTTGGTAATTACCAGGCTTGGCTCCCTCGCATGTCCCCGGGGCTCTGACCATGCAGCGTATCTGAGCAGGATCTCCCAGCCGCCGTCACCGCGGTGTGGCTTGCGCCGCTTGCGCCGCTGCTGTGAACTCCAAGGCTGGTATGCTGCGCCTTTGTTTGCCTGTTATGTGCCCTGCATTGGGGGGGGGGGGGACCCCAGCCACTTGTTTTCATCTTTTTTTTTTTATATACACCAGAGGAAGTTCCCCAGGTATTTATTGACCAGTGAAGCAAATCTTTGCTCCCCTGCTTCACCCCCCCACCTGGTGTGACCTAGATTCCAGACCCCGCTGCTCCATTGAAATGTAGCCGTTCAGGATCTGCTGTTCACATGAAAAATTCTGCTTGGGAGCCTGTGGGATTAACAAGAAAAATCCATGGTTTTCTTTTTTTTTTTGCTTTATTTGACTGTCTTGTCTTCGCCTCCAGCCTGCTGATGTTAAACACACCCCAGTGGTATGTCACTGTCACCCACTAGAACCCCGCCCTCCGCCCCACTGCACCCAGTTCTCAAGCAGGCTATGAAGGCCCCCTCTGTCTCAGGAAACCCAGGGTGTATGCACTGTTGGCCAGCAGGTGGTGTGAGAGAGGGAGAGAGATGGCGCGATTTTGCTTGTGTAACTTAATTGCAGTTTTACAGTAACAGAAAGATGCAGGTACCACAGAGGTTACCGTGTTTCTGAACAAACTTACTCTCTTTCCACCACGGAATGTTCTGGTTCCCGGTTTGGGGAGTGTGGTATGGGGACCTGTGAGGATGTATACAACAGAATACAATACTGATCTCTGTGGGGAAATATTGCTATTGCCAGACACACCGATACACAAACCGATCACAGCAGAGCTGGGGGGTCACAGTGCAGGGTCAGCTGGTGCGTTCTGACACTTAAAGATTCAGGATCTGGAAAAAATACAGAAAGAACATTAGAAATCACAGCGTGCTTGACAAATCTCTGCATTTGTCTGTCTCAGGGGAATAAGGGTGCAAAGCTGGAAAAAGACAGATGTTAGGGATTTAAGATCAAGGATTGTTTGTTGCGTTAAAAAAGGCACCTGTGAAATCCGCTGGAATACATCCGTACGTCGCATATGTGTGTGTGAGAGAGAGAAGGTGGTCCCCGGTGGCTAGAGAGGGAAGCGCTCTTGGTGTGATACCGCTAATGGGTGTGGCCATAAATCTCAGAGGATGGGTGCTTTACAGAGCAGGAAGTATGAGAGTGGGGGGGCCAGCGGTAACGTCGTTAAGAATAGCGCGGGTGTGCGCCATGAGGCCCTCCAGCTGCTGCCATGAGTGCAGAGTCGTCCTGCACCCCTTTCCGCGGCACGGAGGATAAATGAACACTGTTAAAGTAATCGTGTGGAGTAGCTTTACTAACATCTGCACGAGGGGTCTCAGTATTTTAAGAGTTTAAAAATATCCCTGGCCTCTGTTCCCTGGGCCGAGGGAAGGATCCGGCCTGTCATATTCCTCCTGAAGTTGAAAAGTGCCTCGCTTGCTTAATGTTTGACCATGGGGGTAAGAGGAAGCCCATCACAGGACTGCATGTTTGGCGCGAGCGATGCATTTACGCTAAGGCCGCTAACTAAAAAGATGGGCCGCTTTACAGCTGTTGCTTTAGAGTTTTCGCCCTTCGGTGTCATAATTTCCGTTTCCATAACTGTACGCTCCATAGATTTATCGAATTAGACTTCAACACCGATTTGTGGAACTGTTAAAAAATGCTGGAAATGAATGAAGCGTTTCTGAACTCACGTCACTGTCCCCGTACTTCTTTGTTGATGCACCTCTGAATGAAACAGCCATAATTGCAGGCAGGATATTGAAGGCATCAGTCACTTTGATTAACCGTGATTGTACATAGTATCTCCTCTAGTGTAGCCTTTGGCAGCTTTCCCAGGATTCATAGCGGTATTTCCGGTTTAGGCTTTTAATTTGGAAGCATAGTTACCTGCCTGTTATGCATGACTTGCTTGTCAGGAGTGTTATTTTCCGGAAGGCACTCTGGTCAGATGAATGTATGTGACGTAAAGCTCTCTGTCGAGATGTCTGTACAGAATTTGGCCTCTTTGATTGATGTTGCGTGTTGATAAGAGAGTGTGGGTGTAGCACATGAAACTAAGAATATCTGGCTGCATGTTACATGTTAGAAAATACTAATATTCAGCTAATAATTTTATTTAGCGCCGACGGGCCCGGTCTCATTCCCCGCTTTCCGTGGCTGTATTTCTGCGCATTTTTCTGAGGCAAAACATTGTCCTTTTTTTGCGGAGCCTGGTTCTGGTCCAGAGGGGCTCGTGAAACTTCACGCAGGCCAGCCTGGATCCAAGGGCATGGGGGCGTGGCGCATGTGGATCTCTGAGGGGAGGGCTGTTTTAAGCAGAGGCCGTGGGTGGGGCTCCGCCCTCCCAATCGCGTCACGTCCCCGTATCCCCCCCCCCTCGCAGCTGAGAGACTCGTACCATTATTTCTTAATAAATCGTCTTGTTCTGGAGAAAATCCGACAGGAATGTTTTAAATTGGAACGGGATACCTAAAGGCCTAAAGTAACAGATTTGGTGAATGGGGGGGCGGGGGGGAGGAGGGTTATATACATCTCCTTTCCAGTGGTCTGTGTAATAAAGCAGCTTCCCCAGGTAAAGTGGCCTGTAGCATTTTCTCATAATTCTTGCCTCTTATCCTCAGGGCTATAATCCATCTAAAATTAGCTGTGGGCTGGGCCCCGGGCCCCGGGCCCCGGGCTCAGGAGTGGCTCGGAGAAGCCGCCGCAGGGTGTCTAATAAGCATTCGGCCCCTCCGGACCCCTTTTAATAGCTGTGAAGGTTTAATAAGCTGCCAGTCCTGAGAGTGCCGAGCAGATTTTTTTAAAGGGCCAGTGCCGCTTTCCTGGGCTCCTGTTAGGTCTGCCCTGCGGAAACCCCTCCCCCCTGGAGCCCCCACCCTGACGCCCGACCTGGTGTGCGGCGCTGCTCCCTGACTCTTCTTCTTCTTGTCCGTTTCAGTGTAGCCTTGTTCCCCCTGTCATGGCTGTGAGGGTGCAGTTCGGCAGTTCATGCATTACACATGGAGCTCAGCCTCTGCTCTGCTTTAGCCTCGGGGCAGAGGGATGAGGCGGGGGGGCTGCAGGGGGCTGCAAGGGGGCGGCGGGGACTGCGCCTTGGCTTCCTGTTGTATGCACATCCTTATTCTTGCCTCCCCTTGCAGCATCGGACATCAGCTCAGCTGTCACTCCGTCTCCCCTGTTCTTTGTGCTTCTCTGTCTCCCTCCCTCTCTCTCCCCCCTCCCAGTCCATTACTACCTCCCTGTTCTTCCTTTCAGATAGACACAGAATAATCTGCTTGCACATCATATTGAAAGGCCGCACTCATATTTGTGCGAATGCGTAATAATTTTACTCCCACTAAATAATTTTGTTTTACATTTTACTGCAGTTCTCCTCAGCTGGAGCATTATCTTAGACACCGGCGTGCATCGCAGGAGGTGCAGATGGTCCGTATGGCCGTGTGTTGGGAATCACCGTGGCGTCGTACCGAAGTAGCTCACGGTCCTGCTAGTCACTTCAGTCACCTGGACAAAGGAAGCGCAGAGCCGCCGCCGGCCTGCAGGGGTCAGGATGAGCCCATATGTGCCACAGAGCCGCGGGCTGAATGCCAGGGAGACGGTGCTGCTCTGGGTGGGGCTGCCAAATGGAATTCCCTCGCCGTTGTGTCCGAGACCTCTGCTTGATCGAGGACGGTTCTCCTGCGCCCCGTCAGCTTGTCCCCTCAGCGGCGTTACGCTTAATCTCTGGGCACTATGCCAAAGCCCCTCCTGCTTTGTCTTCTCTCCACTCTCCCAGATGAACTGGGGACTTTCCGCCGTTGTGGTCGAGGTGGTGGATCGGGGGACTTCCATCGTTTGTAGGCGAGTGTAAAGACTGAGGTGCCTGGTCATTCTTTGATGGTGACCATCTCGAGATCTCCTCTCCTCTCCACGATTCCTGAGCACTCTACCTCCTTCCACTCTGTCTATGTTGGATGTATGTAGTGCCCTTCTTGATCCTTCTTCCCCAAACACCGAGCAGGGGTTCAGCGACAGCAACGCATTTACATTTGCAGTGTTTAGCGGACGCTCTTATCCAGAGCAACTGACAATTTTCTAAATTCAGGGACAGTCTCCCGGGAGCAAGGTGGGGTTAAGGGTCTTGCTCAGGGACCCAATGATGGTAGGGCCAGAGGTGGGTTGCAGCACGTCACTGTCATGACAACAGCTATGCAGTAACAGAGGCTGGCAGGTAGACAGGACACAGGGATCACGCCCCATGGTAAACACTAAACCAAAAACAAGTCTTTGCAGACAACGCCATCTGGAGGTGGGATGAGAAAAAAACCTAGACGCTGTATGAGTGATGAGGTCAGGAGCCAATCACATGCTTTAATGATGTCATACTTCTTATCAGACCGATAAAAAACAGCATAATTAAAGCTGTAATTAAACTTAACTTTCTGTCTGAAGTCAAAGTACTTTTTATGGGTGTCGTCGTGAGAGGGGAGTCTTAGAAGGGGTACCCATATAATTTGAAATAAAAGTGAATAAAATCTGGCCCTCATTATGGTGGATTCTCCCTCCCAAATGAAGTGTGACCTGGTGTTAATTCAGAGGCTGATCCACGTACGTGGGAACTCGCATTATTAGGCTGCGGGGTATTTAGCGGAGGCACTGATAGCAAAACACGAGGAAGCAGTCAATTATAACAATGAAATTGTGTAGCTGAGATTTATTTTGTATTTGGATAGGAAGCAACTCCGCTTGAGCCCCCCCAATGACAGGGCTCAGCGTCGCCCCACCGTAATAACGGACACCCCCGCAGACTGTGTGCCCAGCCCCTCGGTGCGATTCAGCCGTGACAGGCTGCGCGTTTCGCTGCCCGCGTCCATCAACATCTCTCTGTTCCCCAGGAAAAAATACAAACAAAAGGCACCTCGTCACGCCGGCCGTGCGGACGCTCTGTGCAGCCGGTCTGCGTGTTATTTACCTCCCCCCGCTGCAGCGTGTTGCTTTTCAGCTCTCTGTTGTATTTGGCAAACGTCCGCTTATTCAGGACCTCCTTTGTGCTACCAGGCATCAGCCAAAAATGCTCCTGTTTTTCAGACGTGCGCCAGTGTGGCAGATACCATCTGAAATCACTTGCATAACTGTTTGTTTACACCAAGCCTGGGGTTTCAGTCATTCATACCCAACAGCCTGTTTCCTCCACATTGCCATTACTGCGTGTGCGTTTATGTGTCGTGTGTGTTTCGTGGAATTTGTGTATAAAATGCCCCGTTTTTTAATGGCTAATTATAATAGGGCTGAAAACAGTCTTTAAATTTAGCAATTAGCAGAATGTATTAGGGACGTGCAGTTATACCCATGCGTTGCTTTGTTCTTGCGGACTTTACCCACATTTAATTTGTTTTTTTGCCGCGGTATATAATTTTCCTGGGTGCGGCTGGTGCTGTGAGCGTGTTGCCATTGTTTTAGCTGTTAGCTGACAGCTAACACTGACTTCTTCCTTCAGTCTTCCTTTCCCAACCTGTGTGTTCTGTTTTGTTTTTTTACATTCCGTGTGAAATATGTGGCAGGACCTCGTAGATGTTTGCAGTCGTCTTGTGGGATCCTTGTAGGGAGTGACACTGCACCTCACCTGTTGACAAATATTTCATTTTGTATCCTAACAAGGGCTGACGTCACACCAAGTGTGTTTTCGGGTAATTAAAAATAAAAACTGAAACAGACATGTTTTTGTGGAATGAGGTCAGATGCTCAAAATAAGAGGTCAAGTTATTATGCTGTAGTTGGCAGTCGTTGTTTTTATTGCACGGTAATTTGGTTATGAACTTTCCCTGCTCCTCAAACTCATGTAGTTCATGGCCCCTCGTGTGCTTGTCCTGGACGAGGTCTTTGTTAGTGGTGTCTGTTTCAGGCCGGCCTGCCCGTTTTACAAACCATGCTTTAAACCTGCCAGGGGGGGTCACATGACTTGAGTCACCACCAAATCATCGCTAAGACTCCTGGGATTCCAACCCTCTGCTTTATGCCCATTTCCCCCGCCCCCCCCCCCCCCCACCCTTCAAAAATCCCACAGCCACCTTTATGCCCATGTACACCATGGTCTTTAACGCCAAAACCTGCTGTAGGGGCACTGGATAAATGACTGACCTGCACTCTGACCCCAAAATTTGCTCTCTCCTGTATCTGTATGCATCTCTTGGAGAGCATGATGAGAGATGCGAAATGTCCCAGTATTTTGTACAATAGAAGTATGATCATAAGCATAATAAAAGTTCCTGAACTAAAAGAACCCCGGTGACCGGCATAGGTGGTGAGCCGGCACCGTGGTGGGAGCAGGCGCATGTCGTGGGCCCGATCTTGGCCCGCTTGGGCCGTCCAAGGCGCCAGCTTTGAAGGAGTCGCGCGGAACCACAGCTGAGGGCGGGAGCAGCTGCCAAATACACAAGGGGGAAAATATGCTCTTTATATAACCCATGTGGCTGCCAACTGTACTTGTGGTTTTTGGACATGTCTCCAGGCTTGAATCAGCGAGCGCCTTCGCTCTGGGTCGGTGCCCAAGCGCTCGGGTGAAGGCTGCCGAGAGCGCGCGCCTGTGGGGCTCTTCAGCTGCGCGGAGGCTCCGCAAGCGCCCCGCCATGGGTTCCCGCGATTTGGCCGAAGCTTTCGCTGTTTCGGAAAGGCGGCACTTGCCTGCCTTTCAGACTTCGGAGTCCCAGAAGCAGCAGTCAGGCTTTGAGCCTGGGCGGAGATCATCCTCAGAGTCCTCGTGATCGTTTATAATGTTTATTTTTTACAGTTAGTCATTTTAAGTTGCATATATTCCCGTTGCACCAGATGTGTTCTTTTGTGCATGTCATTGTCATGGGATGTATACTGAAAGCTCCGGATCGAATGGTAGCCATTTTATTTTTAGCCTGTAGCAAACAGCATTTGATTCTTCCTAAAGATGGTGGCACCTACAATAAATCTTCAGACCTATATAGTGAAATGGTCCTGTCGTACTTTGGGTTATTTTCCTGGCTCGCTACTTTAGCAAATGCTATTAGCCACGCTTAACGTGTTTCACGACTTGGCAAGCGGAGGGAAGAAGGTGGCCTGAATTAGATTTTAGTTAATGGAGGGAAAATCCAGGGTCATTCTACTTTTGCCTCAGACTATGTATCTTCAGGTAATTCATTTTTTTCAGGACACGAGACGTATAATGATAAAGAGACCCATGCTACCAAGCCAACTGAAATGCTAACTGCTGCTAGCCTATGAAATTTTTACGAGTAAATACTTTACAGAGGACTCCAGAATGAAGATGGTTATAGGTATTTTTTATTTTGATTATTCGGTTGAAAATCTCTAAAATAGCTTTAATAGTTTTTAAAGATCTCGATGCATTAATATCAGTATTGATTTGTTGGATGTTTCATTTTCCCAACTGAATGACCATGTCATATGTTGCTAATACCTTAACATTTCTTAAAGTTTAACGACAGAAACAGTTGACGTGAACCGTTCAGCCTGGGCTGCTTAGGAAAATAAGTCACGATGCTGGTTTGCCGTTGGACGGTCTGTTGTCCCACTGGGCTCCGGATTCCTTTGTGAGGTGTTAATGTGACGGTGATGGGCTTTTCTGCACCCTCACGCCGTCATGGGGGGGGGGTACCGGGGTTTGCTCTTTTCTGGGGAGGTTGCTGCAGGCCTGCCGTGAGCGATGGACTCCGTTACATTTCAGTCTGCTGAGGTAATCCTGCGATCCAGCGCTGAAAGTGCTAAAAACATCTCTGACCAAACTGCCTTTGATACTGTGAACGATCTGTTTTGGCCATTGCTTTGGTTACTTTGGTTTGGTCGCTTTGAACCCACATTCCCACCCCCCCACACACGCAGAGACACACACACTTGGTTTTCGCTTAAAAACTCCAGCTCAGCTGCCTTATGTAAGTGCCTGTAATGGAGTTCATCTGAAACCGCCGCTTAGCTGCCCCCGCCTTTGTTTTCTCGGCAGACCGGAGGGTCTCTCTCTCGTCGGTATGGCCAGTGCTGCCTGTTTTTTAATAGCAAAAAAAAAAACAAAGGGGTCCATTTTTTGTGCAAGTCTCCATTTTTCGAGGAACTCGCGGAAAGAAATGGTTTAACTGGTGAGGAGTATGTGTGTAAAAAAGCTTTGAAAAGTTGAGGAGAGTCGGGATCAATGTTAAAATGAAGCAAAGCACAGTTTAACTTGTATAAAAATATATTTGTGTTACATAGGAAACGATTGGCTGTAAGAGGCTGCTCACAGGCCCCCAGGGTCCACGGAGGGCCGTGTCAAACCTCGGGCGCCGCCCGCTCGGGCTCGTCCCGGGGAGCCCTCAGTGGAGTGTCTGCAAGGGCCCATGTCAGAACGGTCTCTCCTCCTGTCATCCTCCAGTCACTCTGCTGTGTTAACTGTGACTTCACAGGTGGTTAAACCACGTGGCCGTTCACAGAATCCTGCACGTCATTGCGCCCCAATGCGTCCTACCCTTGAACCCCCCTGCCCCCCAGATCCCCCCCGGCCCTCACGGACCTGCAGGTTTCTCCAACTTATCGCTCAGGTCCAGCTCCCGCTGCCTTACTTTGGCACGGGTCGGTAAACATCTGTTATTTTATGTAAAACAAAAAGTAACATGTAAAATTAAACATATGGGAACATTTAGGAACAGAATGTCACAGTGATTTAAAAATCTGCATTTTCTTTGGTTAAAAAGTTTCCATTAAATTGCCCCCCTCCCTCCCCCGTCCCACTGTTTTACGACCTTGAGGAAATAAGTCTGTCTCCCTTTTATTACAGTATTTCATTATGTTTTTCACGTACCAAAATCTGCGAGGATTAAAGTAATGATCTTTGTTTTTCTTAATGGGTTACACTGGTAGATTTGCTATACGTTGTTATGTAAACGGTCAAACACGGTGCTGATAATCACGCCTTCGCAGGTATACAGGACCTACACCTTCTGCTCTCTCAGGCACTAGGCTGTTAACAACCGAGGGAAAAATTCAGATATCATAAATAATATTCATAGAATCTGCTGAATGTAATGAAAAGCACAGGACACCTGGCCAGGCTGTCCGTCTCTGAGCCGATAGAGACGCTGGATTCTTAGAGGCTTTCAGGAAATGATCATTCATCCGTGGCCCTTGGTGCTGTAATTATGCTCACCTCGTCGTCTTAACCACGGTATTATACCTCTGTCATGTGAGCTTAGCACTGTCTGTCATAACACCAGACAACTGCTCAGTTCCAAGCATCATGAGCGATACTGGGTATTTGCCAGGGTAAGAATGAACGTGACCCCCCCCCCCCCATCCCCCCTCCTGTTTAGGGTTATGGGCAGTAGCGGCTGAGAAAGATGGTCCCTTTGTGCTTTGATGTGTTGGAGTCTGACTGCAGTAACTCAAGCGCGGGTCAATCAAAACAAGGTGGGTTGAAAGTGAAACACCTGTCAGCTGGGCAGATGTAGGGCGCCCACCTCGAACCCAGGTTCTCGGAGACCCCTTCTGTGCGGGTTGCCTGCCCTCATAATTGAGGACTGTCCTTAATGGAAGGCGCAGTGAAGAGGGCCTGCCTCTGGACCCGCTGGGATGCGGTCCCGCCTGGAGGCTGTTGCCATGACGAGCCTTAAAGCCACGACTTAACGACGGCAGTAAAGGGCCGTGGGAGTGCGCCGGTCACCTCCTGATGACTGCCATCTGGGGAAACCAACCTCCCTGGCAGTGTAAATGCTTAGCAGGGTGAATGGTTAACCGTGTTCCCGGACGTCGTTTTGGAGTCGACCGCTTCTCTTTTAGCAGAGGGGGGAGGGGGCTGTTGGAGAGTGCAGTGGCTTGTTTGAGACTATCATGCCGCTCGTCACCACGTGGCTGGCATAAGCAAACGGACAAATGGGGGTGTTTGTAAAATGCTGCACTCCTCCCAGGCCTCCCTGGCCCGTACATCCGGGACAGTCTGTTGGCTTCCTCTGTGGTCCAGTTCCCGTCACGTTTTCCACTTTGGTGATTGGCTTGTTTATTTCTGCGTCCTAATGCAGGATTCTGGGTCGGCGAGCCTTTTTGCGATTGAACCTCCCTAGCCATTCCCCTCTCTTAACACCCCTGTAGCCCATGCCCTGTCAAGCTGTAGTCCGTTTTATAACACTCATTATTTCATCTTAATGCTTAGACCCGGGTAACGGCGAGAAAGCCTTCGGCCGAAGGAAGCGGTGGAGTAATGTTTTGTGCATTATCGTTAAGCCGATAGCGTCCTTTAATGCGTTTGGAAGATAAATAAATAAGCGCCCCTCAGGAAGTCATTACGCAGAAGCACGTCTCCTGAAAGCATGAAACGGGATATTCACGCCGGGGCCTCAAACAGCGAAGTGCATCTCAGTCGATCCCGCAGAACCTTCGCCTGTCGATGGCCGCGGACCCAGGAGTCACTAATCGGCTCGCGGGAGCATATGGGTGGGGTCCCATTAACTTTTTACGTTAATGTGACTGGGCTAATGCATCCATTTGTTGTTGGAGATGCTTTGACCCACCCCCCCCGGTTCTGATGGATGTCCCCAGGTATGGGAGGTATGGAGGATGTGATCCTGAAGTCGGCCACCGTCTCGACAAGCTCTGCGTGTCCTGCCTTCACACCCCTCAATTTCGAAGCCACTCCAATCGTGAGGGTCGCCATTGAGCCCAAACACCCAAGTAAGTTTGCACCCTCCCAAACTCACACTCATGCTCGCGCACCAGAGATAGTTCGTGATGGCTGAACAACTTTTCCAAAAAAAAAAGAGAAGAGTTAATTTTATTACAGCCTCCTTTCTGACTCTAGTTTGATGTGACGTTTATGAGATGTGGGGGGGGGGGGTGAAATTTCCCCCACACAGAGTCTATTAGACAGTTTTGCTTTACTTCAATAAAAATAAAATCCTCCTCATGTCAGTAAATGAACCATCTTTTTCCAACTTTTACATAACCTCCCTGAAAACTGTTTCTTTTTTTCAGACTTTGTTCCTGTACCAAGCTGTGATAAGAGCCATTCAGAAGCTTTTAGTAAAATTTGCATGTATAATTAGCTCAGAAATGTGTCTCATTTTTTGGACGCCGTTTATTTATATGTGTCCGGACCCTGAGCTCCCCTCCTTTAGCTGTCAAAAAATTTCTGAAGTTTGCAGCTTTTTCGTTGCTGCTCTTCCACTCCGATATCCTTCCACTGGGATGGCGCGTAACTCTGTGGGTTATTACGCTGTGCTGGTGACTAGAAGGTCCCCAATTCAAATCCCATGGCTTGCAGAGTGGTTTCACTGTTGTCTCTCTGGACAAGCCTTTTAACCCCCAGTTGCTCCAGGAAATTCCTCACCCTGCTTTTCTGGAAAACATGCGTTAGTTTGGATGAAAGCTTCTGGTAAATAGATTGAATGTAAATGTAATCTCTCCTATACTGCCGGCAAATGTTTTAATTCGATGTCGGCATGCTGGATTGAGCTCAGCTGACGTGTTGATGCGGTGGTGTGGCAGCCTTGGATGATGCTGTATTCAAAGTGCATTTTAAAAGTATAATTAAATAATAATAATAATAAGCATGAT
Organism: Mormyrops boulengeri; assembly: GCA_026781065.1. Lineage (NCBI taxonomy): Eukaryota > Metazoa > Chordata > Actinopteri > Osteoglossiformes > Mormyridae > Mormyrops > Mormyrops boulengeri. The sequence continues at coordinate 6,727,789 of JAODLD010000008.1, read as the reverse complement.
TATTATTGCTTAAGCATGTCAGAAGTGACCGGCTGAATGTATAAGGAGCAGGGAAAATGGGTTTGAAGATAAATGTGAAGGCAGGATTTATGTCAGCTGCTGAATATTGATTTGAAAACAGAGATTGTGTTTCGTAATTTTGTAGTTTTATATTAATTATATATTAATACCTCGAATATCCAGTATTTTGAACAATTTTTTTGTCTGTGTGTGTGTTTTTTGTGCACTGTGTGTATGTTCCTGAATGTGTGTGTGTGTGTGTGTGTGTGTGTGTGTGTGTTTGCATGCATGTGGGCCTCCCCAGGTGAGATGTCCAAACTGGTGCGGGGCATGAAGCTGCTGAACCAGGCCGACCCGTGTGCCGAGGTGCTGATCCAGGAGACGGGGGAGCACGTCCTGGTGACAGCGGGGGAGGTGCATTTGCAGCGCTGCCTGGATGACCTAAGGGAGAGGTGAGACAGGCAGAGTCCCAGTTTGAGGGTTTTTAGAGGGAGGGAGACAGGCAGAGTCCCTGTCAGCCCCAATTTGAGGGTTTTTAGAGGGATGGAGACAGGCAGAGTCCCTGTCAGCCCCAATTTGAGGGTTTTTAGAGGGAGGGAGACAGGCAGAGTCCCTGTCAGTCCCAATTTGAGGGTTTTTAGAGGGATGGAGACAGGCAGAGTCCCAGTTTGAGGGTTTTTCGAGGAAGGGAGACAGGCAGAGTCCCTGTCAGTCCCAGTTTGAGGGTTTTTAGAGGGAGGGAGACAGGCAGAGTCCCTGTCAGTCCCAGTTTGAGGGTTTTTGCTCTTAACTTTTTCAGGTGTTTTGTTGATGCCACGTTAAATCTGGCCATTCAGTGTTCTGTCATATATCCAAGCAGAAATCTGTAGTCTTTCTTTGTCTTGTTAACTGTAACGTAGATTTAACTCACAAAGTGACAAACTGAAAGCAGATGCAGGGAGGGGGGGTCCTTTTAAACATGAGGGTCTGTGAGACATTGTCAGCCTCTGTAATTGAGTGAGTAAACCGCTTGAACCAGGGACCGTCTGACACCGCGTTGGTGTCCTGGAATGCCCCCCAAGCTGTCCAGCCCCTAAACCCCCCCCGGTTTCAAGTCTCACACTGAAAGTCGACCACTCAAACCCTTCACATCGGTGTCATTTGCACCCTAAGGACGATGTAGATTTCAGAGGGAGTGTAATCTTCAGCCGGTATTATAAATGATAAGGGACAGTGGTAATGATTGAAGGTCGAAGGATTTTTGAGTCTTTTATAAACTATCAGCTTCTAAGAGCCTGAATTTCACATTTATGGAGTAAAATGTCTGAGGGACTCGGAGTGCCTTTAATTGGATTATCTTTAATTGGTTTATGATGGACACACATCCTGCTGGGTGGGTCCCAGCCCCGGAACGCCCCTGCTTCTCCTGTGCTGATGTGCTGATTTCGGGATACTTCATGTGTATATTTTTGAGTTTTTCCTGGGATGCTGGCCCCTGCATATAAATGGGATGGGATAGCTGTCCAGAGACAGGCAGGGAAGTGAGCCTATTTAATAATGAAATAGCTGTGATTGGTTCACTTTGAGCTTTTGTGTTACTGATAATTATTGAAAGGACACAATAATTGCTGCCTGTTATTGTCTTTTGTTCAAAAATTTTTTAACGCAAAATAAACCAGTTGAATCTGGAAGCCTGAAAAAAGATCTGAATCGTATTTTAAAAAATCACGGATATTGTGTTTTTAATTTACTTTATAATATCGCCTGTCTTAGTGTAGGTCAGTATTATTGGGGTAAGGGCTATGTGTTTGGGCTAGTGTTCTTGTCAAGGTTAGCGTTAGTGTTAATGTTAGTTTTTGTTAGTGTTATTCTTAGTGTTAGTGTTAATGTTAGGACTAGTGTTGGGAAATTTTTTGGGGGGGCGGTGAGTGGTTGGGTTTTTCTGTTCTAGTGTTAGGAGACTGAGCTTGTTTTGCTAACAAGATGTTTATTTTAATATAACACAAAATAAAGCGTACAGTATCTAGAATTAAGGTGGTCTTTTATAATTGACACATCATAAATTTGAAATGCAGATTTTGAGGGGAAAACAAGTTCTCTGTGTTGGCTTTCCTGTGATACCGTAGAGGTTTAATTAAGCGATAAACTGGGGAATCTGAGGGAGCCCCACCCCCTGGTGTCATACCCCCGCCCTCCGGTGTCATACCGGGGACGGGGGGATCTGCAGGCAGCACCCAGGGTACTGGAAGAAAAGTGGGAAATCGATGCCACATGTACGATGCCTGAGCGTCTGTAACACTGCGCTGCCCCCCGCTCTCGCCTGGGAAGGTGGAGTGATGTAATGGCATGTAAATCCTCCCTTACTGTAAATGCCATTTCCCAGAGCCAAGCGACCCAACCCAGCCATTTTTAAGAGGGACCTCCGAGCGGAAACCATTAAACAGGTCACATGGCTCAGAGATGTCCCGATGGCTTTGCCCTTTACGACGGGGAAACCGTCGGTCAAAACGTTTGATTTGTGCCATCGTTAAGTCTCTCCTGTACTGTGTTAATGCAGCTGCGATGGTCTCTCTGTTTACTTCCCCATTGCGGCGCAAAGATTTCAGAACCTTTCTTTGGTGACGATGCTCAGGTCAGGACGGCAGCCCGAGATTATCGTAAAACGGCAGCTTTTACTGGCATCCTGCCTGCACACAGCCCTCTGAGCCGCCATCGCGGGCAGCGAGCCTCTTCCCAAACCATCAGAGGAGTACTGAAATAAACCCATTAAGTGATTAATTACGAAAGCAGGCGAGTCAAACCCATGAGGGAAGGGTTAAAGCACTTCTCCTGTTTTTGAAGAATTAGGAGATAGAGGCTTCCTCATAATCTCATAAATGATTTAGTAACCTTATTCCTTAGTCTGTAAGTTACTAAAGAGGCTTTCGAGATCTCTCACTTAGTGTCCCGCTCAATAAACCTTTGGTTAGTGCAGCAAAACTGATTAAAGTGTTAGATATGTCGAGATGGTCAGGTATAGCTTAATGGTGCCGAAATGATGCCAGCAGTGTGGAGTGAAGAGCCTCTGTGTGTCTGTGCGTGTGTGTCTGTCTGTGTGTGTGTCTCCATGTATGTCTGTGTCTATCTCTGTGTATGTGTGTGTGTCTCTGTGTATGTGTGTGTGTGTGTGTCTCTGTGTATGCGTGTGTGTGTCTCTGTGTGTTTCTCCATGTCTGTGTGTGTGTGTGTGTGTGTGTGTGTGCCTGTGTGTGTCTCTGTGTATTTTGTCCCAGTCCTTCATCTGATGTTTCTGGTAGTTTTCTCAGGAGGAGGAATTAATTGCCCTTGGAAATGGGGGAAATCTCATGCTAAAGGGTGCTGAGCCGTAGGTGGGGGCAGAACTGGAGGCCGCTTGCGACGCCTGGCGGAGTGCCCCCAACTGGCCAGAAATGGTAGTGTGGCTCTCTTTGACCCTTCTCCCATCATATTGTTAAAAGTCTCCGACAGCAAGCAGGACCTGGGGGTCGACTGGGGGGGGGGGGGGGGGGGGGGGGGGGGGGGGGGGGGGGGGGGGGGGGGGGGGGGGGGGGGG